>JAFNEN010001164.1:0-120784 GCA_019343175.1 Oedothorax gibbosus
GAACTCTGAATTTGTAGAAAGAAGCTAGCAGTCTTATTTTCAACGTAGTGAAAACGATGCAAGATGACGAACTTTTTCAACGGTTGGTTATGGAAGCTCGTCGATTGGGATATCAAATAACGGCATCGACCGATGTTAAAGTGATGTATAATACACGTCAGAAGAAAGATAAGTAAAATCCTTTTACTCTGTCTTTGGCTAATTGTGAACCCAGGAACTAAAGGAACATTGAATTATCCAATTCAAATTTGGTTTGGAACATTTCGGTCGAAATAAATCCAAGATGATACGAGTTGGAGCGCCAATTAAGAGGGACATAACGGGTGACACATAATAAGAGGGACAAAGTTGAATTCTTTGATTAATCATGGCCAATCCTAACACAATGGAAATTCATATCGCTCGAAAAGATAAACTACATCAAACCATATTTTTCAGTGACGCGAAAGAGGAGGCACAATACACGAAACCCCATCTGACTATTGGAAGACCTCCCAAAATCTCCCCCCTTCTATTTCGATCATGGATGTGACTTCATCCCAAATTTATAGTCTTCTAATGGAAGACCTAGCCATCTCCCAATGGAGAGATCACGTAATTTCGACATTTATCTACTACGTCGTTGAAGAACACCCTGACATATTTGAAGTGACCCTGGACAAGGACTGGACCCCCAGGGCGAGCCCGCCATAGGAAAGAAAGCCGAAAAGATAAACCCCCTTCTCCCTAATTGGGAGTAACAAAAGACTACCCCCCTACAGCCGCGAAAACAGAACTTCCCGATTCAAAGAAATCAAGATTGTCCTCTTATTATGTGTGCCTGATCACGTACAGAAAAATTGTAATGAAGACAAATAATCCCAATCAGCATAATGAAGGGATCCAACGATTAGATAATTTTTTAAAGACGAGCGGATTTGGAGTTAGCGAAGACGACTTAAAATTGACTCGCGTGTTAGCCATAGAATCTAGCCTCACGATCCAATTCAGAAAGTGCATAGCCGCGATTGACATGTTCCTGAATCAGCTACCTACTTGCCCTGCCCGCAAAAAGAGAATCTGTACCATCCCGTCTAGGTATAGAGGGTGCACAGTCCTAACTTCCATGAGACAGCTTGCAGAGATTATGGGACTTCGACTAGGAGAGCTCATGTACTTTTGCTTCACTGACCCCCCTGATGAGTGATGTGATTAGAGTCGGGAAGGCAGGGGAAGGCATCGATGTGACAGAGGGTTACTCTCCCTACCAGCAAGACTTCCAAATGGTGGAGAGAACTGCGTATCAGTGACCGCCAACCCCACATTGTTCTTTTGGATCCACATCATAGGTTGTTTCCTGGGGGAAGAAAGATCAATGAGGGCAAGATATGTCTCACCAAAAGATATCGTAAGAAACTTTTGAGTCAGCTGCAGCGTTTGCCCTCTCCTCCACATCTGCAAGCGACTACTCCCGGATCTTCACAAGCACACGTGAACAAGCAGCTCAAATCATTAAGGACAATGAAGAATCAGAAGAAGTGGATAAATTGGCGCTCCAACTCGTGGCCGATCTACGATATTTGAAATAGTTATTTGGTGAACTTGTAGAAAGAAGTTAGCAGTCTTATTTTCAACGTAGTGAAACGATGCAAGATGGCGACTTTTTCAACGGTTTGGTTATGGAAGGTCGCCGAGAAGAAAGATAAGTAAAACCCTTTTGCGCTGTCTTGCTAATTGTGAAATCAGGAACTAAAGGAAAATTGAATTATCCAATTCAAATTTGGTTTGGGAACATTTCGGTCGAAATAAATCCAAGATGATAGGAATTCTTTTTATAAAATTCCATGTGTATACCTACCTTTAGTACCTGAAGAATATTATTTTTTTATCCCTGTTAACTTTAATGAGGTTATAGTGAATTGTTACTAATAAGTGTTCATACTTGCAACGAGAAAAATATTTTTGAACTTTTAAAATAAAAGGTAGACAAACCTGCTTAGCAATTTTGTTAACAAAGTATACAAGTATATATTAGTCTGACTTATTATTTGATACCTTAGAAGATTTACATTGATACCATGTCATTCTTTGCTAAAGCAAAAAAGTCTGATTTGCAAAGGTTAGCTGATGACTTAAATATAGAGTATGATGTAAATAACAAAGTCATAGAAATAAAAAACAACATTCAGCAAAGTGAAGTTTATAAAGAAGAACTTGAATATGTGAAAACACTTCTTGAAGAAATCCTCGTAGAAAGTGAAGAAAATGTTCAGGAATACGACTATGTGAAGCGAATTCTTTTAAAGCGTTTTAAGATGAGTGCCGAGAAGTTTCGCCAGTTGTTTACGCAACATCGCAGAAGCCCTGACACTACGTGGCGTGATTTCTACTTTGATTTGCAGAACTTTTTTGACGGATGGATATCGGGACTTGGAATAACAGAGTTTAAACCTCTGTGTGACTTGATGATCAGTGATCAAATTAAGCGTCGCGTTCCACCCGATGTCAGAGACCATTTCCTGGACAATTGGTCGGATCTGGTAAATCCTATTGAACTTGCGAACAAGTTGGACTCTTACGACGAAGTTAGAAGCGTAAGGCAAAAGGCTACTTCTCAAGAGCCTAGAAGGAATGAATTTCCGAAGTGTCGTCAAGGTAACGAGTTTAACCGAAATTCTAAACCTGGTCCACAGAAAATAAAAACGTTTCCCTCTAACCCTAGAAATGAAACTGGAAATGTGGAAAGGCCAACTGTCAGCTGTTATGGCTGTGGTAGAACAATTTATAGCAATGTTACTTGAATTCAGTGAACATAAATGAGAGAATACAGATCAACTTAACTTTTATTCTAATTCACAAAGCCAAAAAAAACATAACTTTTCGAAAGGCAAAAAGGACAAACTGATTTTTAAAAAGAAGAACTGCGCGAGACGTTAGTTGAGTCGTTGCGAGAGAAAATGTAATAATTACTCTCGTGAAATAATCCTGCACAAAATAATAATACAAAATAAGTTCGCTACAGAAGCGAACTTATTTTGTATTATATTTTGTGCAGGATTATTTCACGAGAGTAATTATTACATTTTCTCTCGCAACGACTCAACTAACGTCTCGCGCAGTTCTATTTTAAAAAATCAGTTTGTCTTTTTGCCTTTCGAAAAGTTATGTTGTTTTTTGGCTCTGTGAAATAGAATAAAAGTCAAGTTCATATGTATTCTCTCATTTATGCTCACTGAATTCAAGTAACGTTGCTATAGTTTGTTATTGTTAATGAATTTCATAATAATAAGTTTCTGCTATAAATGTAATGATTTTAAGTGTTTTAGAATACAAATCGAAGGATTACGACATTGTTCTGCAGGACGATTTCATCAATTTGACTAAAATACCCAGAAAGTCGGTGTATGTAGCAGCAGGTCTGGCAGTGAAAGTCAAGAAGTATCAGAAAAGATACTACATATCATTTTCCAAGGGAGGCCTGGATACAGAAAGGAAAAAGTTCATTAATGTTCCAATTGCCGAAATAGGTAACGTGCAGAAAGCCTTAACTATTCTTGATAAGCACATAAAGAAATATGCATAAATAATATGAAATATTAAATTTGCACTGGCTCGCTTTCGTCTGCTTGTTTAGTTTTTACTTGTTGGCCCTTACCTGTTTAGCTCTTACTATTATTTGGTGGTAGAATTTTATAAAATATCTAATTTAAATGTTGTAAATATCTTATATTGATTTATATATGTTGTATAATTGTATATGAAATATTACAAATATGTTTTATTTGAAAGCACAAGCTTTTCGTAATTATATCAATTGTTACAGAAAAGATTTACTAAATGCTATTGACCCATTAATAGTTTTAAATGATTGCAAACGAGAAATTGAAAATATTTTAAAGAATGAAAATGCAAGAATTAGATTTATTATATCAATAAGAGTAACTTTTGAAAAATTAAGCAATGAAGGCATTGTTAACCAATCTTTTTACTTCACTTCAAATGCTGAAAGACTTTTATCGGAATATGAAATTAAAACTAAATTAAAGTCTGCATATACTAAAATATTAGAAAGAATTGATGATTTTGTACATCTTGGGAGTGGTTGGAAAATTAAAAGCATAGATTTCATTGAAGTAAATATCGGGAGGTATAGGGACCTAATTGGAGGTTGTCAAAATGTAAAACTTCCTAAAAAAATAAGAAACAAAAAATGCGTGCTAAATGTAAAATGCTTGAATAATATGTGCTTTATATTTTCTATTTTAGCTGCATTATTTCCAAAAAAGCAAAATAAATCTTTACAAAATACATACGAGAAATATCTAAAGTATTTATCTTATGATTTTTTGACATTTCCTGTACAAAATAATGAAATTGCAAAATTTGAACAAAGGAATAAACTATATCAATGTTTATGGTTATAAACATGAAATATTCCCTATATATAGGAGCAAGCATATTGCTTACAAAGAAGTAAATTTATTGTTATATAAAAAACATTACTTCTTAATAACAAATTTTAACAGACTTTTACATGAGAAGCACGGTATTCACAAATACTGTAAAAATTGTTTAACTGGCTTTGCCCGCCAGAGAACTTTAGATGATCATATAAAAAGATGCTTGCTTAATGAACCCCGAAGAATTAGACTACCAACAAACGATAAGAAATTTTTAAAATTCAACTCGTTTCACAAAATGTTCTTTCAACCATTTTGTGCTTATGCAGATTTTGAGAGTATTACTCAAAAAGTTTCATCAGTTGAACCAAATAATAGTAGCTCTTTCTCTTTAAAAAAACAAATACATAAACCAATAGCTTATTCCATTGTTTTAATTGATAATAAAAAGCAAGTGGTTTTCCATAAATTTTACTGTGGTATAGACGCATTTCAAAACTTTATACATTGTTTGCAAAATATATCCAAAGCTGTTTTAGATTACATGAAAATAAATGTACCTATGAATGAAAGCGAAATAATTAATCCCGAAAAATGTCATTTATGTGGCAAGTTTTTTTCAAAAGGAATCATTAGCGTTATTAATCATGATCACATGACGGGCAAAGTTTTAGGTAAAGCTTGTCAAGGCTGCAACCTAAATTTTAAGTTTTCCAACTTTTTAAACGTTGTTCTGCACGGATTCCGAAATTACGACTCACACTTAATTTTAAAAGAAATATCTAGTAAGTTAGGCAACAAATTAACAATAATTCCTGTTAATTCTCAAAAATGTACATCGTTCAGTTTAGATAATATACGATTTTTAGATAGTTTTTTGTTTCTTCCTTCAAAACTTAGTGATCTCGTAGAAAACTTGAAATTAAGCGAATACGATTTTCCCATTTTTAATTCATTTTTTGGATCATATAATTTCAGGAAACACTTGCTGAGAAAAGGAGTGTTTCCGTATAGTTATTTTGATTCTATGTCTGTTTTAAGAGAAAAGATACTTCCGCCGAGATCTGCATTTTTTAATGATTTAAATAACGAAGATATTTCAATTGAAGATTATAATTTCGCTAAATTTATCTTTCATAAATTTAAATGTTTAACATTTAAAGACTATTTACGCTTGTATTTGGATTGTGATGTAATGTTATTAGCAGATGTATTTGAAAATTTTAGAAATTTATCAATGAATTACTTCGAATTAGACCCTTTGTATTTTTATACGACTCCGAGCTTAACATGGAGTAGTGGCTTAAAGTTTACAAACGTTACACTAGAGCTACTTCAAGATATTGATATGTACCTAATGATTGAATCTGGTATTCGTGGAGGTATGTGTTTTATATCTAAACGTTTAGCTAAAGCAAACAATGCATTCTTGCCTAATTTTAATAAAAAATTACCATCAAATTTTATTATTTCAGTTGACGTCAACAACTTGTATGGAACAATACAAGCATGTTTTAAAATGCCTGTATCACATTTTAAGTGGTTATCTAAAAAAGAAATAGAAAATTTCGACCTTATGTCATATGATAAACATTCTGATGTAGGGTTTATTCTGGAAGTAGATTTGAACTAGCCTTCTAATATTCATGATTTACACAACTCTTTTCCTTTAGCTCCTAACCACGAAACTATTGAATATAACATGCTTTCAGAGTACCAAAAAACCATTTTAAATAGTTTAGGTTCAAAATTTAATAAGACCAAAAAACTTCTTAATTCTTTTAATGAAAAAAAAAATTATGTAGTACATTATTTAAACTTAAAATTTTATGTAAAACATGGTTTACAAATTAAGAAAATTCACAGAATTATTAAATTCAAACAATCGTATTGGTTACGTCCCTATATTCTATTCAACAATGAAAGGAGAAAAGAATCAACTAATTCTTTCGATAATAATTTCTTTAAGTTAATGAATAACGCCTTTTTTGGGCGTACATGTATGAATGTCCATAAACATGCAAATGTTAAAGTGGCTTTAAACAAGAAACAATGTAAAAAATTCTTGTCTGATCCTGGATTAGATTTTTTTTCAGTTATTAACAAGTCTTGTGCACTATTCAAAATTTTAAAATCAAGCTTATTGTTAGCTCAACCGTATTATATTGCTTTTAGTATACTTGATATTTCCAAACTATATATGTATGAATTATATTATGAACAGTTCTTACCAGTGTATGGAAAAAATATTAACCTTTTGTACTCCGATACAGACAATTTTACGTTTGAAGTATTAACAGATAACATTTATTTTGATATGGCAAATAAATTCAGACATATTATTGACTTTTCAAATTACCCTTCTTCTCATGAGCTATACTCAAACGAAAATAAGGCTTGCTTGGGTTATTTAAAAGATGAAACTAAAGGAATACCAATCGAAGAATTTTGTGCTTTGAGTCCCAAAAAGTATTCTTATGTTTATGGAACTGAAGCGAAACGAACTGCCAAAGGAACCAAAAAGTCTGTTATTAAAAGCATGTTAAATCATGACTTGTATGTAAACATTCTAAAAATAGATGGTTTAATGAAAAGTAAACAAACATCCATTATATCAAAAAATCACGAAATATCAACAGTTTTACAAAATAAAACTAGTTTAACCAGCTTTTCTGACAAAATGTATATGGAAGATTCTGTTAATTGCTTATCTTATGGACATTATTTAATAAAAAATAAGTGAAAATTCTAAAAGCAGATGGTTTACTGAAAAGTAAACCAAAACATCCATTATATATCAAATAAAAAATAAAGTAGTTTAAACAGCTTTATGAAAAAATGTATATGAAAGATTTTGTTAATTGCTTATTTTATGAAAATGTTCTTGTGTTCTGTCTTTACTGTAATTGATTTTCAAGTTTGAATTTATTTACCATTGTTTATTATTAATAAATGGTTTTGGGATTACTAATGTATCAATGATATTACTTTGTATCTGTAATAAATATATATTAATAAAAAGGCTTTTGTTTATCGCAATATGTGTCTGTATTTTATTATTTTAACTATAAAACAGTTAATATATTAATTCACTGTGAAAGAGGGGTTTTTTTTTTCAAAAATAATCTAAGACACTAGCACAATTAAAAAAGGACGTTTTACATTCACTGTTTAAAGACAACTTCAACTGAAACATTCACTTTTAGATGTAGAGGAAAGACGTTGTAAAAACCTGCTGGGCAATTCCACGAAAATGTAAACCTCGGTACCGAAATTTCAAAATTAAGTAAATACTTTGTGTCATATACCATTTTAAAGATTGGAATCTCTATTTTAACGCATTGGAGTTCATTTTTTGAATATATATTTTTTATAGAAGAAAAATTGCTTCTAAGCAGGCGGTTAAAAAAGTTCCACAATTTAAAGTGTAAATTTTTACACTTTTGAAACATTTTATTTCCTACACTTCAAAAGATTTTCAAAAAAAATTATAATTAGATTAAGACCTACATTATAGAGTATCATTCTACACACATACCCCCCCCCCCAAAAAAAAAAAAAGTTGAAAAATTACTTGTAATGGGATACATATATTACACCCACTCATAAAATGTCAGTCAGTTACCATATTTTTTCTGTTTTTTAATTTCAGAATAGAAATTTTGACTGCAGAAACTTAATAAACGATATTCTCTATTTTCAATAAGTACTAAATAATACTTAGCTGGACAAAATAAAAAAAATGAACTTTAATAGGTAAAAATTGCTTGGTAACTGACTGACATTTCGGTAACTGACTGACATTTTGACTTGGTAACTGACTGACAACGATGTATCTGGTTATTAATTTACTTATTATCACTTTAGTATTGACCCTATGCATAAATTCTTTTTATATTACAACTCAAAAGACGATTTAAAAAAAATTATTTGCGGAAGGAAAAATACAACTCAACTTTCATGTTTGTTTTAATCAAAGTTCTTTTTAGGCATTAAAAATTAAAATAAATTATTCTAATTTACTTTACTTAGTCAGAATTTGTTAAATCAAAAGTTTTTGGATTTTAATTTCATGTGTTGCAAGCAAAAATGCCTTTAACAGATGCGGAATGTCCCAGGTTCGGGTCCAGGCATCTCTAAAATAACTGCCGACCTATAAACGGCCAGTGCAGGCAAAAATGTCCGATTAATAATGCCCCGTGTAGAAGGAGTGCACGTTAAATATCCTCCAAAGTCCCAAAGCTGCGTATAATGAGAGTACTTAATGGTTGCGTTGGGTGCCTACTCACGTGTCGACTCGTCACCTGACTGTGGTTCTAAATTACGACGCGCATCACCAATAGCCCTTGTGTAGCTCTAGTGTGACGATAATTCAAACTAAACTAAACTAAACTCATTAGACATGTTAAGTATTTCAGAGATGTCAGTCAGTTACCATTATGTCAGTCAGTTACCAAGGCGTTCTAAAAGCTGGTGTTTTTTCAGAGTTTATTATTTTGATATAAAAATTGATGTGCTGGATAGCCCATTTCTTGCACTTTAACATAGGCCTGACTTTTAAAAGCTACCTCTTTTATATTCAGAAGAAAATGATATTGAATAACTTGAAGTGTCAATGAAGGTTGCAGATATGTCAGTCAGTTACCACAACTTTAATAATTTTTCTAAAATTTTCTATAAGGGCTATCTACAATTGTAAACCATATTTTAATTCAGCTGAAAATTCTCTTTTAAAATATACAAAACTTAGTTTGTAAAACTTTATAATTGTCCCGCTATTTCGTAAAACATTGTAATTTTGACTTCCGAATGTCAGTCAGTTACCCGTGGAATAGCCCTGCTGTGAACCCGGAAATTAGAACAATCACTCACTTAGTTCAATCTTTGCATAAACACTGCTGTGTGGCCTTTCTCAAGAGATAATATAATAACTGGTTTTAGAGAAAATGTGAATAGTTGTTGCTTCGTGGAAATAGGAAAATCATTGTTTTGTTACGCCCATCTGAAACGTTCAGAAGCAGCATGTAATTAAGAACTATGTATTCATAATATAAATGTAACAATAGTCTTTTTAATTTTTTTCTGAATTTTTTATGTATCCAGCTGTCAACGTGTTTATTCCCGATATCCAAAAGTCAACAATTCATACTACTTATCTGGGACAGTTTGGGGGGATTGACATCAACCACTGCACACGAAGAATTCTGCCTATGCTAATGACAAATACCGCAGCGAAAAGCTTCAATTGGGCCGGAGGTCCCTCGTTCAAATTAAAGTAAAATGTTTACTTAATACATACAAAAAAAATTCAAACCAAAAGGATTGATAGATTTTAAGAAAAGGTACATCGAATATAGGCAATTTAACATTGCGCAATAACAGGGTACCGAAACCCCTTAAATGAATCTTCTCATAACTCGACCACACATACAAAAGACAGACATATTTCAATGGGTAAAACATTAGAATCAGAATTGCTAGAGCTGATTGAAATTCCTGCCGTACAAAATTTTATGCTGACTAATGTTTAGTTATCCTCAAACTTATTAAATGCAGGTTGTCGAGGTGTAAGGGATTCAAATAATTGCACACAACCTCTTAGTGCAGCACATTCACAAGTTGCTCCCAATCTAAAGCCTCAGAGCAAACTAATAAAAAACAAGAGAAAGCCTCAAAGAAAAATTGCTAACAAATGTATTTTTACCCACTTCCCTTGCAAAGAATCCCAGGGTCGATTACAATTCTTCATTTCATCAGGCTTGAGACTTATTGTTGAGGAGCAGTTCTGTTAGTTACTTTGGTTTGAAATGCTTAAATCCTTTTATCAGTGATAGTGAGGAACGAAAATTTAAATCCAACTGTACAGATTTTGTGAAAGGTTGGTTGTTTGATGTTTTAGATGCACATTTGCAGAATTTAATTACTAATTATCCTAAATACTGCCTCATTAAATCTATTGCACAAATACTAACATCTGCAATAACGTTCCTTCCTGTTTGCACAGCTAATCATCTGATTTTAATTGCATTCAACAACCATTAGAAAATATTGGTTTTTTGACTCACAAAGCATTAACATCGAAAAAAATATTCAACTTTACGACAGAATGTGCGAACCATTTTCGGCATTCACTGTTACCAATAATAGTTGTCACCATACTTGTTAGGGATTTAAACTATCTCATAATTATATAGTTTTAACTTAATTAACTTTAAAAGTAACTATAAATTTTTGTCAACAAAACATCGTTTTTGACATACGAGTCGAGTTGTTTTTGGATTAGAAATAACATTAAATTTTAAAGTAAACATTGAAAAATAATTAAATTCTTAAAGCGAAATGAAACTAAAATCAAAACTATTCTTAAGCTGAACTGAATTAATTTAAAGTATTCTGATTGGTGAGTGGACTTTTAAAAGTCATGTGTTGGGAGTGGTAACTTCGGACACACTCCAGTCGTAATCCAAAAGGAAAAATGTTTTGGTGAAGTGTAATTGTTTTTCCAGTATCAAGATACTCGCTGGGAGAGATCTTTTAATGTGTTTAAGTGTGTATTAAATTTTTAAAGAAGTTTTCCAGTATCCATGTAGTTTTTCAGTTTGTTTACTCTTCAAAATTGTGCTTCCTGGTTGAAGTTGTTCGCAATGACGGACTTGAGATTATGAGAAGTTATTTTTTCCCTTTCTTGTCTGAACATCAGAGATGCTTGTGATATGTAAACTGAGCTTTATAACTTTGTGTCTTTGATGTTAAAACTAGTTTTTATTCTTGTTAAATAAATGATACTGCAAATTGTTAAATAATTGCAATTGTTAAATAATTGCAATTGTTAAATAATTGCAATTGTTAAATAATTGCAATTGTTAAATAATTGCAATTGTTAAATAATTGCAATTGTTAAATAATTGCAATTGTTAAATAATTGCAATTGTTAAATAAATGATATTGCATTTTTAAACATCTGTCCTATTTTCGCGCGTCCACACTGCACACTCTGTGCCGAGTGCAATAGATGGATAACATTCACAGAACAATTAAAATCTAAATAAAGCTGTGGGGGATTTATTTGTCGTCAATTTGCATTTTCAATGTCGCACTAGAGCTACACGAGGGCTATTGGCGAAGGGCGTCTTGTTTTCCATCGGCCGCAAGGGTTGCAAGCTCACAGCCTTCTTTTTGTTTCCTCCTCCTAAGTTTCGCTTACTTCTGTTAAAGTACTCAGTTAAAAAAACTCTTTGCAGTTTATGTGAAATAAAATAATTTTTTTTAACTGAGCACATCTAGCTTACGGAGGTTCGCGAATCTTTAACCTCTCGATTCCCTGATAAATCTCAACCCTTTCACAGATTCAAAAATAACTTGTTTCGTATTTTACTTAATAAGAATAATATAATTCAGGAAAAACACATTAATTTAGGATTTGCCAAGGGTGCCACGCATCTACAAATTTGAGAACCTCTATGAATAGGTAACAATCGCTACTATAGCACATATAAGGAAAATGCTGTTAATTTTTTTATAGGTGAGGACGAACTCGAAGTCGTCAAAACGATAACGGTCGTTACACTGGAATGAACTTTTAAAATATTTTGTATGCCATATATGATTATTGGCCATAAACGAAATTTAAATTTTAAAAAAGTTATCTGGTTGTCGGAAGTAAAAGGTATTTTATTTCAAAATACTTATGTTTTCAGCAGCTATTGATAACATGTATTGCTTATGTACCAAATATTAAGAGAATCTGCTAAATAAAAGGAAAAATTGATACTGTATACACTCACCCCAACACCCTTTTGGGGATTAATTTTGCCTAGACTTATCATTTTCAATTAAAATTCTACTTTCTTGCGAAGGGGATTTGGGATTTCGTTTGCAACACAGCATTATTTTTACTTGCTCAACTTATTAATTCTTCATACATTCTTTTATCGGATTCTTTATCAACTGGACATTTTTCTTAAATAAGTTTGTCCCTGCTTTGGTGCGTCCTCCTCATAAGAATATCATATTACACTCCCCTATTCAAGAGTTGGGGCATCTCCAAATTTCATTGACTGGAAAACTGCGAACAACATGGACATGTGTGGACAACTTTGCATAAATGTACCGGTGGACAACATTCAAACATAGAACACCCTTTAAACACATTTTGCTATAACACCACCACTGAACACAACTCCTGTACCACACATTGACCCACCTGTAACACATCAACTTATACTACCAGATCTCAGGAGTTGTTGTTTAAAAAACTTGGTATGGGTGCTTTTCGTGCATATATGGAAGCAAATGTTCGTAAAGATTTTGTATATTTCTAACAAACACTTCAATCTATACCTAATTTTACATAATGTGGTTTGAATCAAAATTGTGTTTCACATATTATACCACTCGCATTATTTATACCACAATAACTTACACTGCAGATGACCCTTGTACCACGATTAACAACTACACTCTCCTCAAGAACAAAACATGCAGACTTTATGTACCTATGGACAAAATTACATAAATGTACTTGTGGACAACATTCAAACAATGATTTTGAAGGAACGACTGACAAAATCATTGAAATCATTGTTAGAGCTAACAATGGTTCTACCAGATATGGTCTTACAGGTTGATATTTTCCAAAATGACTAAGGAAGCCCTATCACTGAAGACTGCCAAGCACTGAAGATTACACAATTAACTGGCGTTTCTAATCCTAGCATATATAGTATGCAAAAAAAAATTTAACAACGGTTCATTTTCTTCTTCTGGGAAAAAAAGCTGGCAAGGAAGGGAAAAGCAACGTGCCTTGATAAATACAATTTGTTTATCAAGTCAGCTATTAAACAAAATATGCATTTTTTTAATAGATAGTCCGATCCTAGCAAGTAATTCCCACACCCTTACAGTTCAAAAGCAACTTAAAGCTAATTGCTGTGTCACAGTTCCTCTAGAAATGTAGCCGTGGCGGCGCGAAATGGTTCCCATTGCGAAAGAGAATTGTGTAGGATTCATTGACCCAAAATTCCCCGTTTGGTGACCAGGTCGATAACCAAGGTCGAAGCACCATTTGATTCCACCTTTCCCTTGAGACTGTCACCATGAAATCCCAAATGTGTGTGGCTTTCTGCCCCGTTTTGTGATCATCGATACACGAGGGCAATTGCGAAGCTAGGGCGAGGGCTAGTGGAAGTTGTGTGTTTAGGCCACACAAAAAAGGAAGTGCTTTGAAAAGTTCTGCAAAAACAATAGTTATGAACGTGTAGTGTATCAGAAATTAAAAGTATGATACCCAAACCATCTTCAAAGCAATATAGTTCAGAAGACTACAGAATTAACTGGTGTTTCTAATCGTAGCATATAGAGTATGCAGAAAATTTGACCAACGGTTCGTTTTCTACTCCTGGGGAAAAGTAGCCCAGAGGAAGTGAAATGAATCCTCCTTGATAAATACAATCTGTTTACCAAGTCAGTTATTCAACAAAATGCTCATGCATTTTTAAAAAAATATTATATTCTTAAAGTGGCAAAGGTAATGAAACTCAACAATAAAAACCCTCAGCTGTCGACCATATCAACAGATACAAGGAAACTTATGAAACGTTTAGAAGAATCATTTACTTCACTGATGAAACCTCAGTGAATTTCGGCAAACAAAACAAAATGTTTCGCAAGACACATTCATCAGAAAAAGATGTTTTCTTATCAGAACTCTGTACAATATAACAAAAAGCAAGAGATTTAAAGAGCAAAAGTGTACGAGCTCACGAAAGTTGCTAGCAAAGCGGCTACACCTGAATATTGGAAAAATTGTATAAATAATGTTATAAAAGGAAGAAGAATCCATGTGGAAGATGGATGTGTCACAACATCTTAGTTGAAAAACGTATCATTCACTACGACTCTGAATCAGCAGAGATGGGTATGATACGGTTTGTATAGGTAGGGTATGGCTTGTACCCGACTCTATACATGGAAATTTTTTTAGGGTGTTACAAAAAAAAAAATGTAAATCGTGGTTTGACTCAGCATAGAATTCACATGATTTTTATATTGGATCTTCCAATTCATGTCTGGATGTAATAAATAACAGAATTAAACACAAATTATCATGCCACAAATGTTGGAAGAGTTCATAGAGCAATTAATGAGAAATCTGTACAAGGCTTCTGAGTGGTGCAATTTTTTGCTATATATGTGTCAGCCCGTAATGAAGGGAATGCTTTTAAACCATATAAATTTATTAGTGGCTGTAACATTCTAACAGCCAATTCACTATAAGCATTTTGAAGAAAGCCGATGCACTAATTTTAGAAATTGTTTCAGCTTTCAGACGTTCAAGCTTTGTATGGGGAAGAATTTGACATTCAATTTGCACCAGATGCTACATTTTATTTTTACAACCAGTGTTGTAAGGCAAGTTTGAATTATCATCACACTAGAGCTACTTGCGACAGGCGTCGTAATTTAGAACCAGTCAATTGACGACACCCGAGTAGGCACCCAACGCAACCGTTAAGGGCAACATCGTACGCAGCATTGCAAATGTTCATAAAGATCTGTATATTTTTTATTTCTACCAAACAATGTGGAATCTGTATCCACATGACATTATGTGATTTAAATCAAAATTGCATTACACATATTAAACCACTCACAATACTTGGACCACGATTAATACCTACACCCCTGATGACCTTCATACCACATTAAACACCTATACACCAAATGACTACCATTAAGTCGAGGTACGTTATAATTGCATTAGATTGTAATATAACATATTTAATACTATACATAGTATCTATCCCTGTGGTCAATGAAACTTGTAGTTCATTCATTGGTTTAGAGTATCCATCCAGACGTTCCACTGTAGCTAGAATTGTGTCATGTCTCGTATTAAATATGTTTTCTTATAGTAGTATAAATAGGTTTTCTTATTCATGAACTAAAGATATTTATTTCAAGTCAAATGTATGTTTTTGTCGTTTTGAATTATTGTTCTCAATTCATAATTTCCCCTGACCCATCCTGCTTGATCGACTTTGAAATTGGATTCTCTGTTGAGACATTGTTTCTCCATACCCTCCACATGTCTTACCAGTTTCAGTTAACGAAGACTTCTTTTCTCGGTGCAATAAATGTAAATATATACATATATATAATTTTAGTCTTCACCGTTAAAGCGTATGAGTTAGATCAAGTATCCATAATGGGCAGGATGGATGGATGGATGTTCGGGTTTTATGGCGCAAGGGCATCTTAGGCCATACCCATAATGGGCAGGTTAAGTATCCCTATACATTGGGCATTAAGGCTGTCAACTGTTTTACTATAAGAATTTTCATCCACTGTAATATCATTCATTATAAAATACACATACATATGATCCTACACATTGAATATTGAAAGCATAAGTCGTAGTCTTTGATGCGACTTTTTGACAATCCTCTATAAGCGTATATGGGATTTGATCCTCTATTTCGATATAGCTGTTTGGGGTAATATTGTACATCCAAATTTTTCCTCACAAATTTCTAATTCAATGTCTAAAATCAATAATTTCTCTGGGAACGGAAGGTCCTTCCAAAAATTTATTCCATGCGACATTTTGACTAAATCCTCTATAAGCGTATATGGGATTTGATCCTCTATTTCGATATAGTTGTTTGGGGTAATATTATACATCCAAATTTTTCCTCACAAATTTCTAATTCAAATGTCCTCCAATTCCCGGAGCTGGGAGGGAGACAAAACTGTAGGGTCTTCAGAATTGAAGCCCTTGTAAAAGCTGGAGAACTTTATTTCTAGCTTGGTTTAATTTGTCAATTCCACTATCAAGGTCAGACGTGCAGACTCGATATTGTGCTGTATTGTTGTTTAATGTTTGCCATTTCTCGCTGGCACTTGTGACGTAGGTCGTAGATCTGCCTTCAGTGTGGGGTTCATGGGTCGAAAAATACTTATACAATTCGAATATTCTATACGCATCTCTATGCATAATACATATATTAGTGTTCCAACCTACTTGATCTTTAAAGGGATTCTGCTTGTTCATCCACCTTGATTGGGCTATGGGACGCATTTGGCTAATCTATCCTGATTGATCTATAGTAAAATCGGAATCTGTTTTCCATCCTACTTGACCTTCTATGGAATAATTTCCCCTGACCCATCCTGCTTGATCGACTTTGAAATTGGATTATCTGTTGAGAACTTGTTTCTCCATACCCTCCACATGTCTTACCAGTTTCAGTTAACGAAGACTTCTTTTCTCGGTGCAATAAATATAAATATATACATATAATTTTAGTCTTACTTCAGCGTTAAAGCGCATGAGTTAGGTCAAGTATCCATAATGGGCAGGTTAAGTATCCCTATACATTGGGCATTAAGGCTGTCAACTGTTTTACTATAAGAATTTTCATCCACTGTAATCTCATTCATTATAAAATACACAACACTAGAAGCTTATATTCTGTGTATGATTTAGCTTTTCGTATGACAGATCACCCTATATAATAAAAATATACCAGACTCTACACAAATATAAAATAATAATTGCCAACTGGCTTCAGAATTTTTTAAGCTAATAAGGTTATTATTATTGCTAGTTAATTGTAAAAGATACAAGTTAATACCAACCAAATGCTTTTGAACATATTCTGCACTTTAATATATAAATGGTAAATATATAATTCTTTAAAAACAAATGCCATTTTTTTTAAGTATTTAAAACTTAAATATTTTAACTTGGTCATAAAATATATTTGAAAATAAAACATTACTAATAATAGAGAATAAATTTATTTACAAAAATTAAAATCATTCATTGGGTTTTATTTGCTCTTCCAAAACGTAGACATTTTGTCTACGAGCACATTTAACTTGCATTATTGTTTGCAAAAGTCCCATATGGACTTTCATTTTCTCCCCTTCAGTCATATCGGTGATATAGTCCTCGAACGAGGCAAAAAAAGGAATTTTCTTTTCCTTGCACGGTTTTTTTTAATGCATGCATAATTTCGTTTTCAATGTTGTTCAGCTCTCTGGCTGAACGAGTTTCTTCCTTCCAGCTGTTGATAGGTTGCTGTCAGATGTGGTTGGCTTAAACGGGTCGCTCTCCTCTTCCACTTGCACAAACGAACTTAAACATTTAATTATGAAATTTAAACGGAACAAATATGACATTCATGCAAAAAGAAATTTTTTATATACCTGTTTCCTTTCTTTGCTGGCTCGTTTACCCTTCATATTCATCATCCAAAAATGTGAAAATCTCTTCCCATGCTTTTCCTCGTTCGATTTTGTTTTTGTAGTAATCACTTCTCTTGTCCCAGAGACAAGGTCTACCCTCAACTAATTCGCAAAGAGACACAATATCAAATTTAAGAGCAATTTTTACGAAGTTTTCAAAGAACGAAGTTTTCAAACAGTAACAAACAGAAAATGTCGCCACGATTAAGAAGGATTCGTGCGTGCCCACGATATAACGTGGCGTTAACCGATATCGCCCGATTAGGAACGGCATAATAGTTATCGTATCGGCTAGTGAAAAGCGTCCCGGCTTCGCGTGTGTGTTTTGCGTTCCACGATATCGTGTTACTGAAATCGTATACGATTTGTCGGTGTCGTGTCGGTCAATGAAAAAGCGCCCTACCTCTATGCGTAGTGTATTTGGCTCTCAGCCAAGTGTTTTTCTAAATGCAGACTGGGGACGGTATATTTTTTTAAAATGAAGTGAATCGATGTTTTGTTTACTTCGTGTCTTCGGAATGCGCGCCTCGAACATAGAGCTTCGATAAAATTCTCAACCTAAAATGAAATTTTTTGATGATAAATCGGATATCAGTGGTCTCGAAAAAGGTTAGGTTAGGTTTGAATTATCGCCGCACTAGAGCTACACGAGGGCTATTGGCGACGGGCGTCGTATTTTTAGAACCACAGTCAAGTGACGAGCCGACACCTGAATAGGCACTCAACGCAACCGTTAAGGGCGACATCGTACGCAGCGTTAGGACTTTGAAGGATATTTAACGTGCACTCCCTTACACGGGGTATTATTCGTCGGACATTTTTGGCTGCACGGGCCGTTTATAGGTCGGCAGTAGTTTTGGCGATGCCCGGACCCGAACCTGGGACCTTTCGCATGCTAAGCGAGTGCCTAACCGACTGGGCTCCCGATCTCGAAAAAGGAATAAGAAACAAGTTTCGCTGGGAATGGTTGAGTAAAGATGATTTCATGAAAGAAAAAAAAATCTCAACTTGGTGTAAAAAGATTTATGTCGGCGGAACGTGTTTTTGCACGTGTTGCAATGGATCAATAAGATACGCCTCTGAAGGTCTCTTTAGAACCATTCCGCTACTGCTACACATCAAAAAGGGAGGAAGTCTGTAAGAAAATGCCGGACTGACGCGCTAATAACTTTATTGCCGAGCACTCTGCCTTTTTCTATGAGTCCCGATATTGTCAAAAACATTAGCAAAGGACATGACTGCTTTAAATGCTACTCAGATGAGTCGTGTAAGTGCCTAATATAAACTTAAATACGGACTTGCAAAGACTGTGAAGGAACAACAAGTAGAAACGCTACAAAATGTGCCCTTTTCTCTGAATGTTGATGAAATGAATCAACAAATAAAGCTTTACAAAGTGTGCTGACAATGCTTGTGCAGTATTATTCTGAGGATGAAGAAAACATTATCTTACGGCAGTTGGCATCTGTTAACTTGCAGGCTTGTACATCTGATATTTTTCAAGCTATTGTTTCTGTGATTGAAGGGTTGCAATGTTACTCGCGTCCATAGCATACCTGAAGCTACACGTGCTTCCTGGGTGGTGCTAAATGACTAACAATTCCTCAGCCATAGGTCGGCTGTCCCTACTGGTACTGTAGGGCTTGCCTTGCCCCTATGCCGGTCCCAAGCCGGAATGGTGCCTATATAGGACCAAATGAGTTGAGTGCCTAAATTCTGCCCTGGCATAGCACCTGGATCCGTGCTGGAGGTGGGTCTGATTGGCCGGTGCGAAGTGTGGTCCTGCGGGTGTAGCTGCTGTCGTAAAATTTAACGTAGGGTAGCTAATCCCATCCAGTTGTATGGGTTAGGGTTAGTTTGAATTATCGTCGCACTAGAGCTACACACGAGGGCTATTGGAAACAGGAGTCGTAATTTAGAACCACAGTCAAGTTATGAGCTGACGCATGAGTAGGTACCCAATGCAATTTTAAGGGCAAGAGCCCTTGACAAGGTCGGCAGTTATTTTGGCGATGCCCGAACCTGAACCTGGGACCTACTGCATGCAAGACGAAAGTCTTTTACGACCCCCCAGCCCTATCGAGTTGTATGAAATATGAAGTGGAATGTTTAACACATTTGGGCAGTTTCGTTGCGCTAATCGTGAAATAGAAACATAACATTATATCATAGCTGTTCAGGCAATTTGAACAGGGGCCTATGGGAAAGCTCTCCAACTCCTGGATACAATCCTGGCCTGGATACAATCAACCCCTCATATCAGAATGGGAAGACCCCTCATATCAGAATGGGAGATTATAATCAGAATGGGAGGAGATTATAATATCCTGATGGAGTGGACCAGTGGAGAGGGGATCAATTGGTATAAAATAAGTTTACATAAAAAACTACTAATTAGGGTTATTAAGGGTACACCCGTGCAATGCCGGGTTTATAAAGCTAGTTTAGCATAAAAATGTTTAATATAGAATTAATGCTGTGTTTGGCGCCTTTTTTATTCAATATTTTCACTGTTGCTATTTCGTTAAACGTACGAGAAACGTTATTTAAAATAAAAATAAATACTTTTGAAAGAATATTTATTTGTGATATAATTTAGTTTGGATTGTTGTAATATCACAATAGAGTTCTTTTGATGGTCCATTATATATGCATGAAGAAAGATGCATAAATAATTCTAACTTAGCATTAAAAAAATATGCAAAGTTTCGCTATTATTTTTAAAGCATAAATTGTACTAATTATATATTTTTCGAACTGGTAAATTAATTTAACAAACGATAAATAACTGAATTTCCGAAAGAAATGTCAATGGGAAATTGTGGCCACACAAAGATATTTACAGTGCTGCACAAAAGTTTAGGCACAGACGCAATTCATGAAAAAATCGTCAATGTTTATTATTTTTCAGTAGTTTTTTTTTCAATATATATTCTTTAGGCAGCATGAAAAATAATAGGGTAAAAAATTGTTCAAAAAAATATAAATAAATTCGACTTCCATCAACAAATTAAAAATTTCAAAACTTTTCTTGCCACAAAAGTATAGGCTCACGTTTCAGTTTTATGCAAATTCTCTAGAGAAAGTGATTGTGTCGTCAAAGGGGAGGGTTTTTAAGTTGCTTTAAAAGGTTGAAGGTAATTTTCAATGCTTAGAACTATTCAGAAGTCAACTGAATTTTCGTATGAAGAGATTATAAGGATATGGACATTAAATTTCAGAAGTAAATCTGTTTCTGATATTTCTACTGAATTAAAGCGTTAGAAACGAGGTGTTTATAGTGTGTTAGCACGCGGCGATCAATATCAACCAAAACCGCGGTCTGGAAGACCTCGAATCTCCAGCAAACGAGAGGATAGACAAATAAGAAAATTGGCTTCAGACAAACCATTGCTCTTCAAATCAAATTAAAAGCCTGATTGTGACTAAATTTTCACGTGAAACTATCAGGAGGTGAATCAAGGAATCTGGATACTTGACAAAGTCCAAGCTGAAGCGCAACCCTAGCTTGCTATCTCATCCTAAAGATGCAAGACTGCAGTGGGCTCAACAACACATGTCTTACAGCGACAAATGGCTGCAAGTGATCTTCAGCGACGAAAAATAATGGGACCTAGATGGTCCCAATGGGTATTACTACTACTGGCATGATTTGCGTCAAGATTCCAGGATCTAATTTAGCCGGCGTCAAGGTGGTGGTTTTAGGGGAGTCAGGTAATGGTTTGGGGAGGTTTTCGATTCAACGGCTAGACTTCCTTAGCCTTTACCAAAGGAAAACAAAACTCGGGGGACTACCAGGCAACTCTAGACAACAACTTAATGCTTTATGGGGAGATTTTAGGCGGCCAAATTGGAAATTCCAACAAGATAATGTCTCCATACATACATCAAGATCAACTAAAGAGTGGTTTAGAAACAGTAATATCACAGTTCTTGATTGGTCTGCTTACACTCCGGACCATAATCAAAGCGAAAATGTTTGGAGAATCCTTACTAGAGTAGTTAATGCCAATTGCAAACAATATTCCACTGTTCCGGAGCTAAAGGAAGCTATTGAAAACGCGTGGTATGAAATCGAGCCTAATACCTTACAAAATCTGGTACTTTCTATGAAAACAAGTGTTTTCTAACTAATAAAACAACGGGAAAGCTACACGAAGTACTAAAATGATTTATTTAATTATTAAGTTATTATTTTTATTAAGTGTGCCTAAACTTATGTGCAGGAGATTTTTGTCATTCTTGTCTTTTTGATGCAAAACTTTCCACATATTTGTTTTTCTTTGTATTTAATGTCAATTATGATTATAATATGATTTGATGAATAAATCATATAAAGATTTTTACTTTGTGTCTCAATACTTTTGTATAAAACTAATTCTTTGTGATGTGCCTAAACTTTTGTGCAGCACTGTATTAAAAAAGATTACATCATTCTTCGAACTTCAAACAAATTAAGCAAACGATAAAGTCTAATTATTAAATCTGAGAAAGAACTTTTGGCGAATTTCTTTCTGTGGTGTATAAATAGTTTGTTTCCTGTTGCGCACAAATGTTGTGTGGAAGCGGTTTAAGCGACAGATTCTGCAACAAACCTACTTGTTATATTTTGAAATTACATTCGAGAACAGTTAATTTAAAGTTTCTATAAGAAATGAAAACTTAAGTAGATAAAACATAAAGGCTTGAAAATCACTATTGTATCAGTTTAACTGTAGGTAACATACACTAGTGGGAGAATGATTTAAGTTTTTTTTTAAAAAATTACGCCCGCCATTTTCCTCTCAGACATGAGGCGTCTTGCAGTCCAGTACAGCAAAGAAGTGGCTCCAGAAGGCGTGAGGGTCCGAAAGTCATCGCTGGAGCGAATGTCAGAAAGAGAGGGGCAACTAAAGAGATGCTCCCCAGTCATATGCGAGGTGCCGCAAAGAACACAATCAGGTGAATCAGCCAAGTTGATTTTATGCAAGCGGGCCTGCAGATAGTCATGCCCATTAATAACTCTAAAACTCTGGAACAGACACTCATTTATTTTAGGAGATTTTAATGCACATTTTACTAGATGGGGATATGACCAAAATTGCCCTATTGGGAATTTGGTAGAAGATTTTATTGATACTAACCAGATTGATTTTATTGAAAACTCTTAAGACATTGCCCACATTCCTCTCATACGGGGACAGTTCCTCACATCCAGATCTCCTGCTAGCTCACAAGAGTTTAACTGACCGGATAAAACACGACCATTATTGAGGCTCCGGGAGGTGCTGGTCATAAAATCCTATCTGTAATTATCACGGACCCAAAACTGTCTAGTGATCCCATGATTTAAAGTAGTAAATTTTTTTGTGTGTTTTATGGCTTAGTCATTGCCAGATTTATCTCAAGGATCGTCTCATCTGCATTTAGTTATAAAAAATACATCGAGTAAGGAAAAGTTTATTAGAATTTATTAAAAAAGCATACATTTAAAATAATTTCTAATCTCCGTAATAATAATTTCATAATCTTCGTAGAATTGCTCTAATGTTGGTAACAACATAAGAGCAATGTAATGCTAAAACAAAACAGATGATTACCTTTCCGAGCACCTTCTACTCAGTCTTTTCGTCTGGAGCGTCTTCATTTCCAGTTTTGATTGTGTTTCTAGTGCAGTTGCAACCATATCTTTTAAACTATACACGATTGCCTGCATGCCCATTTATTTAGTTTCAGTATTGTCGAATTGCCTGTGTGTGAATCTTTATACTACTGGACAACAAATGACTGGAAAACATTTGGAAGATTGCCCTGTTGCATTGAATGTTAGTTGTTTTGCTGAAAAATATTGGATAGCCAAAAGTCTCTTGACTTAATTTAATTCTTAGACTGGCATTTGACAAAAAATGGTGGTAACAACTGACTTAAAACCTGGTAATCCTGGAGTCTTATTTTCTTATTTAGCATTTAAACTTACCATTGTTTTTTGACCACATATTAGTTTTAATAAGTTTCAACATTAGTCTTTCAAAAAGTCAAACAAATGGTCAATGACACTTAGCAACTTGCCAAACTCTGAAATTTTTTTAGTTATTCTTTTAGATTCTTGATCTCTTTAAGATTGTATTGCACATTTATGTATTAAAAAAGGGGTAAAGTTGAATGAGCGCAATATTGATTTTTTCACCTAGCTCCATTCATTCAGGTCCTCTACTTGACTGGCAAAGTCGACTAGATCTTTGATAGAGCTATGGCTCTTTAGTATTGATGACACCAAGATTACTAAGTTGAGTATGGGCAAGGGCATCACATTCAGATATAACGCAATGAGGAATTTCTCGTTCTTCCCATTTTATATTTATACAAGTAATCTCTTTAGTTTGATGAATAAAACATACTTGGATTAGTTTTGGTATCATCCATTTTTCCAATGTTAACTTTATTATTAGGGTTTACACAATCCTTAGCATACATGGTCTTAGAATCATGTTCCCAAAGTTACTCAATACTAATATTCATATGCATGCAGAAATCATTGCAATTTTCTTTAATTACAGTAAATATTTTCCAGGTAATAAAGGAACTGCAGAATAATTACTGCCGTGGAAAAAAACGTGGAAGGAAGAAATTCGATGAAAGATCTTTCTAAAAAGGTGGAAAAGGATGGAGTAAAAAAGTATGAAGTAATTGCTAAAATTGGACAAGGAGCTTACGGATAAGTAAATTATATATACTTTATATTTATAATTTTTTTACACTTTTAAACTCGCACTACTTGATATGCTTCCTAACTTACACTTTCTACTTACAAAAATAAATTTGTAATTTCAATTATGCACTCGTAACTGCTTGCTTTCTTTTATTGAATCATAATTCTTTTTTTTATATGAATAAATAATATGATGATCATCATAATTCTTTTTAAGAAGAGCCACCAGGTGAGATTTAGTCTCGATACTGAAGTTGTAGAACGTAAAAAGACATTATTTTTTTTTCAAAATCTACAATTTGAATTTACTCTTTTATACTTCGATAATTCGAACTTCGATAATTTTTCATTACATCGGCTGATGGCCGCTGAAAAAACTCAAATACAAAATTTTGTTACTTCATACGAGTTCAACCATAAAAAATTAACTAATTATAATTTTATAAGTTCCTAACAGTATATACCTAAATTTGGAGAGTTGGCAGGTGGGTAGCAGACCATGACAATGTCGCGAAGCAAACATTGTCCAAAGTAATAAAATACCTAAAGGTTTGATACTGACCGATTTGTTTCGAGTTTAGTTTGAATTATCGTCACACTAGAGCTACACAAAGGCTGTTGGCAACGATGTCATATTCCGATTTTTTTTTAACTGAGAAAGAGCGCAAAAAAGATACTTCACTGTGATAACGCCGCGAACTTGAAAATATTACGAGACATCGAGGTTTGGTTGACCAATCGGTCCTGATCTAAAACTAACGAGACTCGAGACAACAGCGCTTTCGCAGCGAACTGCCATATATTACGATGCATTGAAGTTTGGTTGCACAAAGTTCGGTTCTGATATAAAACTTTGGAATATGCAAGAGAAAAAATTTCGTTTCTTGATTTTAAAAAAATAAAATAAGCACCTAAAGTAAAAAAAAAACACCTTTTACAAACTCAAGGTGAAAATGTGCACCTTTAAGGGCCCTTAAAATCGAAAACTAAAAATAAGCACCGCTACGCACTCTGTAGTATACAAGTACAATCGTATTTTTTTTTAAATGAAATTGCTGCTATATATTAAATGTTTTTTGAAGAGCAGTTTATTACTGATTTATGAAAGCTAAAACAAGTTACGAATATCTTATGTTACACTTTGCAAATATCTTATGGCATGTCTTTTGACACTATCATGCTTAATATCTTTTCCGTTTCAGCACAAAATTTTAGCCAAGAGAGAGAGAGACGCTGACTTTGTTTGCCGTGAAGCATAAGAATGTTGTGAAAATATCAGGTTCTTTTCCTTCAGTTGGTAAGTACTACTACTAAGATTTTAGCATACTATAAATTTAATGAAATGTTGGTTGTAAGTCTTGTTTTACAAGTACATATTTTAAAATAAGAATTATTAATTGTTTACAAAGATTCAACTATAAATATTAAAATATACAGTAGAGTCCCGCTTATCCGAAAGGTACAGGACTGGAGTACTTTCGGTTAATCGAGATTCCATAAGAATTTTATAATAATCGGGAATCATCCACTTCACGCCTAGAAAAACGAAGAGAAAATTTGACGTCATCGAGTGTTCACCTCATTACAAAAATCTTAGATTAGACCCTTTAGATACATAGAAGCGCAAAATGAAGCCAGTACTTCAGACGTTCTCTTGTTTAAAAGAAGGTGGGACAGGGCTGCTTTAAAACGAACAAAAATTGAGCAGTAAAAAAAAAAGATTATTGCATATTTTGATAAATAAATCCAACTTTGTAAGTACATATTTATTTATTGTGTATTTATGCGTACACTTCATATTTTAACACACACAAAAAAATTCCAGAGCCTTTCGGTTAAGCCGAATTTCGGATAACTGGGAATCAGATAACCGAGGATCTACTGTATTAAAAATTTTAAGATATATTATTTTAATTACATATTAGGTTAATAATATTCTTTTCTTTTACAGATCATTCAATTTTTTACCACGTTCTGGAGTTTTGTGATTATGACTTATCACAGATTTTGGGGTGCCGAAACATCAAGTTTTCATTTCCTGAAATAAAAACCATACTCAAGCAGTTGTTTGAAGGACTTTCACATATTCACCAACTTGAAGTCATGCACAGGTTAATGACTTTTAAATACAATGAAACTTACATTGAACATTATAAATAAAATATCAATATAAGAGGCTTGCAAAAAAATATTTATTATACCAAATAAAAATACATCGTTCTATGCATAAACGGAAAGGCTTAAATATTTTTCAAATGAATACTAAATCGAAAACAAAGGAGTTTTAAAATAATAAAAAATTGAGCGATTTAGAAATAAAATTTGCTTCAACTTATTTTAACTAACTTAGTGATGTGCTTTTTGCTCTTTTAATATGCGATAACTTTTGTGTTCTTTTTCTTTTTAAAATTTTATGGTGTTGTAGTATCCCATAATAGCTTATTATTTTACATTGATCTCAAATTGCAATAAACTTTCATACAATACTTGCAATAAGAAATTACATAAGGGGGCTTGTATTGGAGGTTTCGGTTTAACAGATTGTCAATCTCAGATTTAAACAAGAAAGATATATTTCAACAATTGCATAGCAATATATTTAAATTTAGTTAGTGAAAAAATTAAGCAAACATTTTATTTTCTCATATCTCTAATGATAATCACTTAATTTCAGAGACATCAAAACCGGCCAATCTCCTGCTCACCAAAAAAGGTGAACTGAAGATTGGAGACTTTGGGTTGGCGAGACTCCTCAAGGAAACATTGCCAAATGGTGACACCCCTGCTACGTAAACACCCAGAGTGGTAACCTTGTGGTACAGGGCATCAGAAGTGCTTCTGTTGCAGAGGAATTATGGGACGGCTGTGGATATGTGGGCGGCCGGTTGTGTTATGGTGGAAATGTTCACGAGAATTGCCATTTTACCGGTATGCATATTTTTTATTTATATGGTTTGATTATGATTTGGTTACAGGTTTGAAATTAACATTTTGATTGAATATCTAGAGGAATTACTTTCCTTTGTTGAATACAGGTGATTTTTTTTAGTTTTGGGGAGAGGGGGAGTTAAAGAGGGTTTTTTTTTGTGTGTGTTGATATTCTTTGACAGCAAAGTTGTTAGTTCAAAATTAATATTCCGCAAGTAAGATCATAAAAGAAATTTTTTGTAGTAGTAAGTAATTTACAGTTAATGTGATTAAAAAAGCATTTGCATATTTACAACAATTGTGCAGCCATGCTCTTGAAGACCATTATTAGTTCTTATTCGCATAGATTTCAATTATTAGCCGATTTTTCAAATCAACAATTATCACACAGAACTTCAAAATTACCAAGATTAGATTCCTCTCTCAAGATTAGTTGATGTTTTTTATTAAACAAAACTACACTGGGCTTTATAATTTAAGCATTTTGTCCTTGCTGTTTTATTTCTTAAATTTTAAACCTCCAATGCATTTGGTTATTTTACCAGGAACCATCTTTGTCAAATAAAACAAACCCATACCCATGTTATTCTGTCTTCCAGGGTGAAAGTGAAATAAATCAGTTGGACCTGATTACATCTCTCAGTGGCTCCATCAATTCCGAGTTTTATCCTGACTCAGAGAATCTACCAGCATTTGCAAGCTTGCGCCTACCTAGAGACAGAACAAGAAAAATCAGTCGGAGATCAAAAGTCGGAGCAAAATTTTGAAAAAAAATTAAAGATTTTCGTTTATTTGTCGACAATAATTGATTTGTGTAGAGTATTCCTAATATGGAATCATAATTTCATTGTTGGTTGTACCTTATGTAAAATTGTTTGAATATTTTTTCCCAAATAGTAGGGATAAATAAATTTGTAATGTAGTGAACAATCATTGAGGTTATATTAAGATTAATCAATTGTTGTAACAACTCAGATATTTATACCTTTGATTGGGGCTAATTTATACTTGGAAACTCAAACTGTTACGCAATAATTCAAATTAACGAGTACATGGTTACGAATATTTTTTTACCCCCCCCCCCTTTTTAAAAATAAAATATTCTTAAATAATATGTCTTTAATTAAAATGCATTCTTTTTTATAGCGTTTTGAGAAAGATGACAAAGCAATGGATCTTATCGAGCAGTTACTAACATTAGATCCAAACTCAAGAATCAGTGCAACCGCATCCCTCGGTCATCAGTTTTTTGAAGCTGAACTTATGCCTTGTGATTTAGCAGATATGGGTTTAAGGTTTGAAAATAAAAAAATAATTGAACTAATGAAATTGAAAAAAATGGAAGTATAGGAAATAAATGTTTGTTTGGAAAACTAAAAAAAATCCCACATTTCCAACAGAATGTTGCAAGAATAAATTAAGGGAAGCCATATAGGGTACCAGTAAAAAAAACATTGGCATGCAAACTAAATATTTGTTTTTTTCAAGTCAACATTTGACATGATGTGCCAGATGATAGATGGCTTCCAAGTGCAACACCAAAGAGTGGTCCGGGAGCCCCTTTCCACCGGTATACGCCTAGCCATCACCCTGTCGAAGCTTGGGTCTTCAGGCGAATTGAGGAGTTTTGCCAACCTTTTTGGGGTAGCCTGTTCCACTGTCTCCATTTTAGTGAACACAACCTGCAAGAAGATAGTGCACCATTTCGGTGAAGACATGACAAGCTTCCCTCAGGATGACGAGCTTCGACAAGTGGCCGAGTATTTTTTGGGCCTGGGAGGTCTCCCAGGTGTTTGTGGTGCCCTGGATGGGACTCATATTCCCATTAAAGCCCCAATCACTAATGCTAGAGACTACTACTGTAGGAAAAGTTTCTACAGCATTGTACTGCAAGCTGTGGTTGACCACAAAGTCTTTCAGAAACATCAATTTTGGTTGGCCAGGATCGGTCCACCATGCCAGAGTTCTGTACAACTTCGACCTGTTTCAGATGTGTGAAAGTGGGGAACTTCTGAATCAGAAGATAGAACTATCCGGTACAAATCGTTGGTTGGATTTATATTTGGTAGGTGACCCTGCCTACCCATTAAAAACATGGCTAATGAAGCCTGTTTCAGGCACTTTGTCTCTGGAGGAGGATACCTTCAACAAAAAACCGAGCCGTAGCCGAGTGCATGTTGAACATGCATTTGGAATGCTAAAGGGACGGTTTCGCTGCTTATTGAAGGAAAACGATGTTGCTCTGAAAAACATGCGGCACTTAGTGGCAGCATGTTGTATCCTTCATAACTTCTGCCAGAGGGTACAGGATGAATATCTATACACATGGGAGGAGCCCACTGATCCCATGAACTGTGTGGACACAACAGTTTTTCAAGGTGTTCAAACCAGAGATGCTAAGGATATGCAGAAGTTGTTGATCGACTGGGCCAATTTGTAATTTTGATATGAATTTTAGTTTAATTTAGTTTGAATAATCGTCGCACTAGAGCTACGCGAGGGCTATTGGCGACGGGCGTCGTATTTTAAAACCACAGTCAAGTGACGAGCCGGCACCCAACGCAACCGTTAAGGGCGACATCGTACGCAGCGTTGGGACTTTGGAGGATATTTAACGTGCACTCCCTCTACACGGGGTATTATTCGGACATTTTTGGCTGCACGGGCCGTTTACTTTTTTTACTTCGAACTAAAATTATTACCCATTTAAACATTTTTACCCCATGAACATTTTTTTAAATGTTCATGTTTGTGTTGGCTAGTTTTTCTAAAAAAAATTCCAAGGGATTTTCTCAACGTTGTTAACGTTGAAAAAGTTACTTAGTTAAATTACTTAAAGTTACTGTTCCCTCACTTTAATCTCTCATGGTACAATAATCACATGCTTTTAAAAAATTTATAAGTTCAACATTAGAGTTGTGAAGTGGAGAAAGATGTGTTGGGGCCAGTAATTGCATTTTACCTATATAAAAGTAGTTTTAATATATTGTGATAGTTATGCACAAAATGTAACACTTAGAGAAAATCACCCATATATATGCCTATCAAAAACATAACTTAAAGCAGTGCAATTACAATATGCCTAAAGGGCCATCCTGGAAAATTTCTTAAGTACAATAACACTAGTTGATTATTATTAAGCGATTAGTACTCGTGTCGATGTTATTTTTAAATCCATGTCTCTTTGAATACATCCGCTAGTTAAAAATATAGCCAGAAATTTTACACCCATAAAATCATTACAAGTTTTATCCATAAAACATCAAGTCAAAATAATAAGCAATATATATGTTTATTGATTTGCTTAAAATTGTTTTAAGAATGCTTCAATTTTTGAAAAGTGTTCCTTTTGGGAACAGGGCGTTTCTTCTTGTATTCGCAAATAGTTCTGGCGAAATGTTTCCAATTTTTCTTCCTGCTCTCTATACTTCTCACCTTCTTTGTCCATCATGGCCGACACAGCCTTATCCACAAAGTTGGACAAGGCCGTTTCTAACAAATTAACTATTTCTTTTACGACCTCCTGAAATGTAAATCAAAACAGTATTATAATTAACCATCAAAGTAATTTTTTATTTTTTTTAAATTAAAACATTTAATATAATAATTAGTAGAAAATTAATCTTAATAATTCAGCGATTTTTAAACTATTTTTAAAGAATAAATTAAGGATGGAAATAATAGTTTAGACAGACTGAGACCTGAGACCAAAAAATATCGAGCTACAAAATTTTGATACTTAATAAAGTCGAAAACCTGAAAAGTGATTCAAACTAAGCAATTTTGATCAGGTGAAAATATTACTCTTCTAACAGAGGTATGCATTGGCCCTTGGTTTATATTTCTTGGTCAGTAGTTATTAAAAATTAAAGATTAAAATTCGTTAGTGGAATATTGGAGGGTTGTTTACGAAAAACACGCCAGGTGTTACAAAGTTCGATAGGAATGTGGGGGAAAGCTTTTAAGAAGGAAGTTAAGGATCGTGAAAGGCGACTTCCCAAGCCATTTCTATATCGGATCAAATTGACTTTTGTGGGATATAGCAGTAATTCAACGCGAATTCAAAGGATAGGGTAGAACTTTGACACTAAAATTTCTATAAAAACCGACAGGAGGTAAGACGCTTTTGTGTAAAAAGTAGTTTGTAAACAAGCAGCTGTGGTACCAGGAATCGAAGGGGTATTTTGACCCTAGAAAGAAGCCGCCGGACCAATAACGTAGATTTGCGTCACTGGCCAAGGTCTCCCTCGGGCGAATTAAGAGTTAGGGGAAGAAAATGGGGAGTGATATTTGGTTCAGGATCGGATATTACAAACCGGATGGGGCTTGGATTTTACACCGGAAGGGCGGATCTTTAAAAAAAAAGGCTATCAGGGATTGTACGAAAAACGGAAGAAGAGTGAGAACTGAGAGAGAACTGATAAAGACTAACAGAGCACAAGCTCTGATTTTGTTAGGAATCGATAACTTTAAAAGGATAAGTCCTTAATTCATAATACTTCAGCCCTAAGATGTACCGGAAACAGAGTAAGTCCATTCCCTTATCTCCACCACGCACGTTGGACTCCTTTCATTGTATAATTTAATTATTATTTAACTGTAACGTATCGTATTGTTGTGACTGAGAGTTGTTAGGTTAGGTTTGAATTATCGTCGCACTAGAGCTACACGAGGGCTATTGGCGACGGGCGTCGTATTTTAGAACCACAGTCAAGTGACGAGCCGACACCTGAATAGGCACCCAACGCAACCGTTAAGGGCGACATCGTACGCAGCGTCAGGACTTTGAAGGATATTTAACGTGCACTCCCTTACACGGGGTATTATTCGTCGGACATTTTTTTGGCTGCACGGGCCGTTTATAGGTCGGCAGTAATTTTGGCGATGCCCGGACCCGAACCTGGGACCTTTCGCATGCTAGGCGGATGCCTAACCGACTGGGCTCCCCAGCCCACTGAGAGTTGTAATTGTTTAAGTAATAAATGTTGTGGCCAACTTCCTGTCCTCATCATTTCTTAAGGATATTGCGGTAGAATTAAGTATTTAATATGTATTTAATAATTTATGATTTAGTTATTTAAATATACGGAACTAATATTACAAGGTTACATTATTACTATTCCCTTATCGTTATATTTTGAGATATTTCTATAGGTTATGATTTGTTTTATCGTCTACTTATGTACCTATTATATAATATTATATGCCTCCATTTGTTTCCTTATAACGTTTTGTTTGTATTTTATTTTAATAGATTAACTGCTTATTTCCCTTAGTAATTTATGTTACTAGTAATTATATGTACCCCCTTTTACGAAATCGTCTTATGTTAGAATTCCATTAATATTTGCTCCTTTTATCCGCTAATATAATTTACTCAACATGTTTATTCATTGATGCTATATATATAATATATTGCCTCAAAGATTTATATTTACATTTGAATCGTATTTTTTTTTATTTCGTTGTTATTGTTGACACTCAAGTTTCTGAACATGTTGTGTTTCCCGTAATTTAAGTTATATCGTATTACGATCTGTATCCATTTTTTTGTTTCTTTTTTTTTCTCTTACCCGATAGAATTGTTATTATCTCATGAATCATGACTGGACGTGTGGAAGGGGCCGTTCTCGGCATCCTCCCGTAAACCAAACGGATGATCAAAAGATTGCCGCGCTGATGCGCCCTCGGCAGCCCCAAACGGTCTGCCTCCGGGTTTGCTTCGTAACGTCCAGTTTCGGGAACCCGAGAGTCAAGGGGAACCCCGGCCAGACGCTGGCGGCCCCACTAACGATTCCCCGTCCGATAACTAGAGGTATTCTTCTGGATTCATCCTAATTTTACGCCTACCTGCATATGTTTTGGTTATTTATTATTGTATAAATTATTATTTTTATTATTATTATTTTCGAGTATATCGATTCAAATACCTTAATTAAATTATGTTTGCATTTTCTGCTTGATTTAATTCGCTCGTCAACATGTCTGTTATTAACTTATTTATTTATTTATTTTATTATAAATATATACATATATATATATATACACACATATATATTGTATATGGAACCATTCAATGATGCTATATAAATTTTTTATTTCGTTAGCCATAAATATTTTATGCTACACATATATTTGATAACTTATGATGTTACCTTAAACAAAGTATCTTTGATAAAATTATTCCATTGTGAACATTATTATTTGTGTTTTAATCTTTACAATTTAACCATTATTACTATTAATACTCATATTATTAATGTATTTTTATATAATCTATGTCTTTTAATTGGGAGAATGATTTGTCCGACATTTCATATTATTTTATTTATTCGACATATTGTGAACTTTTATTCGCAATATATTTTTTTTCTCCTTAGTTTTAAACACATTTTTTCTTTTATTGGTAATGAGCTATTATTTCGTTATAATTAGCGGTCAATCGCTAGTATAAGTTTGACTTAATACTTATTCTGATACCCTATATTCAATGTTAAAATTTATTTCACATACACCTTAATTTGTTTAGTAATTAATTTCATATTTGCTAATTTTATTTTGTAATATTTCCCTTTTCGGATTGATATAATTTTCCTTTGTTTACCGATTGAACAACAATCAAGTTCCTATTCTTTTAATCATCTAAGGCTCTTGCGAGTTTATCCATCCATCTAACTATCGCAGGTTGCTCAATGGAGTCGTTATTTAATTGTGCTGGAACGGATCGTGTCCTTAGGTTATAGCGTATCTCAGGCTGCGTATTAGAAGTTTGTTTATCGCTATGTGTAATTGGGGTGGAAGCGGTAGCTCCTTGAACCTCGTTTCCTTCCACCTCGTAAATCTGTGTGTCCTCCGAGTTTGAATAACTTTCACTATTTTCACCCACGGCAGATGAAGGGTTTGTGTTCGCAGTACTTGCTGCCCTAGTCTGTTGTGTGTAAAAACTCATTGGCAAATATTCTTCCCTAAATTCGTCCTCACCGCCCGTAAATCTTGGTGCTGGTTTCTTCCTCTGCGGACTCTCCTCAGTGTCCCCTTGATTATTTGTTGTAATTGACTTTTCTGATCGCATATTACACTCGTCATATGCAATCAACCTCTCAGCGTGTACTTTCTGTGGTTTCTCTTTGAGTTATTTATATTTTTAATTGAATAATTTACATTATTATGTCGTTCAATGACTCGATAGGGACCCTTAAAATTTTTCTTTTTCGGAAGCCCTGCCTTTTGCAAGTGAGGAAAATACAAGTATACTAGTTGTCCAATTTTAAAATTCTGAATTTTTACGTCTTTGTTATAATAAGCCTCTTGCTTTAATGAAGCCAAAGCAATGTCTTCCGTGACCTTTTTATAAACATTTTGCATTTGCAAAATTTTCTGTTCCGCGTAAGTTTGGTATGAATTTTCCACTCGCTTAACTTGTGTATTTAGAATAGTATGTGGCATTTTTATGTCAGTGCCATAAATTAAGAATGAGGGCTTCTCATGAGTGGTGACGTGTATTGTATTGTTATAGAATCAAAAATATCTAATCTATACCCCCCACATATCGCAAATCTCTTGTGCTCAAAATGAATTTTGTTCGTGGGGAACTCATTGCCATAAGCAGATTCCAAACTCACCAAAAAGACGCTTCGAGGCTGAGACGGCAGAATCACACGATTTCCCTGGGACCGTGTCATGTGAGCCGAGTACCGTGGGGCACGGATGTTTTATTGTGCATCGGGCCGCCTGTGCATTCAGAAAGACATACTACATTCCAGATTACATTCATACTTACGAAGTGTCATCAATCACCGGGCACATCTGTAGTTATAACTTGGTCATAACGCACACTGAAAACTCGACTACAGAGCAACTTACTGTTAAAGACTCGGTATACACATCATCAGGCATCAAGATTTTAATATTAGGGGCATTCAACCAGCCAGATTTGCATATTTCGGAATCCTTGGTGCAGCGAGTTGGGAAGCCAGGAGAGGCCTTCCTAACAATATTTGAAGACACCTTAGTGAAATCTAATCCTAATTCATCTTCAAAATTTAAATATATTTTTTACCTTTATTGGTAAAATTTATAATTTAAACTTGCTTTTTAATGAAATTTAAGTTTAGTTTTCATTAATATAGGCTGAAAATGGAGGATTTTTTTTCGGTGGTGTTAATGCTGTGAAAAATGTGTCTTCGTCTGTATGAGCCAACCCCTTTTAGGACGCTATCTTGTACGAAATTTCTCGATTATGCAGCATTTATTAAAGACTATGTTTAGAAATACGAGTTAGAAAATACATGGGATTGCCGAATCCATTGGGGGGTTTTGCAAACCCTCCTTGATTGGAGGGTTTGCGAAACCCTCCAATGAACCCTGCAATTCCGTTTCTGCCTGGGCGAAAAATCCCCAAGAGGGAAAAATTGCAGAGTTTTCTTTTCATTCCAGGATTCGAGCTCATGAAAACGGCCTTGGTAAAATTTTCACTTAAATGATAATTCTATCTATTCATCTTCAATTTAAAGTATTTTATTTATTGGATAATATTTATAATATAATGTTTTAATGAATAAGTTAGTTCCCATTAAATACTACAAAATGGAGCATTTTGTCTTCAGTGTATTGTATCATGCAGTGAAAAAAGGCTATTCGTCGAGTTAGGAGGCAAACCCTACTACATACAATTCGATGCGTTTTACTACACACTTCTGAATTAGACCTCGAGAAGTGAGGTTGTTTTTTGTGACGTGCCGAGCTTGGTTCTGGCCCCGTTCTTTACAAACTCTAAAATATGCTTTCCTTACAATGAATAAAAGCCCATGGTCCCTTCGAACAATCACAAAATAATGAATCAGATAATGTTAATGAAAATACAACACCCAATCAACAAAGCGAAAAAACAACCAAAAATGTAGAAATTAATGAAGAAATAAGTAAAGCTAATGAAACTCGAACACTAGTCCAAGACCAACACCACCAAAAAGACGCAGAAAAACCGATTATCAATAAGGAAATCTCACCTAGCCCATATATGGCTCAAATTATTATTCCATTTGATCCCTCTTCTGGGATGGACATCAGGTCGTGGATTGAGTATTTCAATAGTAACAGTAATTTAACCGATGTCGACAAACTCAAAAATATTAGCTCATACTTAAAGGGCACCGCCCTAAATATTTACATAAATTCCTGCCTTAAAGTAAACTCATGGCAGCAGTTAGAAGAAATCTTAATGGAAAATTTCTTGCAACCAAACAGTTGCAATTTCCATGAATACGCTCAAATACAGTTTAAATATCAAGACGACATCAACGATTATTTCCATAAAGAAGTTAAAAGGGGACGTCTATTGGGTTTAACTACACATATCATTTTGGAAGGTTTAACATCAACTATGCCCCAACGAATTCAAACTGGTCTAACTATCTCTGCACCCGAGTCCTTACTGGCTCGGCTAGAAATAGCCACGAAATTAATCAAAATTCAACCCCAGCAAAAAAAAACTTAGTATCATAGTTTCTAACAACCACCAAACAATCGGCAAACTGGGCTCTATCAAAGGAATTATTTTCAACAACCTAATTTTCGGCCTCGAAACTATTTTTAGTTTCAGCCTAGGCCATATTACAATCCACAATATAACCAACACAACCCACGGCCCACCAATTTCAGAAATCCAAATTCTCAAACAAATCATCCAAACTATGGGTATCGACCCACAACTCAAACGTCACACTACCAACAACCGAGACTGTTGTAGCTCAGTCTTGTTCTTCTTTCTTCAATGGTCTCTGGTTAAATTGTTAAGCTTGGATACAAGTTTTTGGTTATTTCAATCGGTTTTCGGTGTCGCACATGTCTCAAACGTGTGGTTTGTTGGGAAGAATGGGGGGGGGGGGGGCAACTTGACCTTGGAAGGCTGTGGGGGATCGACCGGACATTCCAATGAATTAGCGAGGGCTTGAAAAGAGGGATTTTGAAGGGACCCGTGACGAGTTAGTTTAGATTGTTGTCCTTGTAGGATTGTGGCGATTGGTCGGACCTTCCCAATCTATTAGTGAGGGGTGGAAAGGAAGGTGATTTAATGGAACACGTGCCGAAAATTTTTAAATGCTTGTTCTCAGTCAGTTTAAAAGTTGATTTTTTCCCAAAATGGCGAAAAGTGAGAAAAGAAAGCGTGTAGTAGTCTGTATGGAATCGCGATTAGATGCCCTAAAAAGGATTGATAAGAGAGAAAGTTTGAAATCAATTGCTTTGTCTTTTGGTGTTGGTGAGAGCACAGTCGGTGACTGGAAGAAAAAGATGAAAGATAGTCATTTTGCAGTAAACTTGATTCGAAAAAAGCACTAGAATTTTGGTCAACTATTAAAAAACCAAAGTTGGAAAAATCTGACCATGCGCTGCTTCAGATTCAACCAAGAATGTGCTAATGGAAAACCCATTAGTGGACCCATCATTAAAGAAAAGGCCTTTCTACTTCATAAAAAAAAATGGGAGGAAATGAAGATTTTCCAGCAAGTGAAGGATGGCTAAATAGATTGAAGAAAGGGCATGGAATCCACGCGCTCAGTATCTGTGGAGAAAAATTTTCATCGGACCCTGAGGAAGCATCCAAGTTCAAAACTTCTTTTGAAAAACTAGTAAACGAGAAAAATTTATCCAAAGAACAAATCTATAATGTGGATGAAACTGGGCTGTATTATAGAATGCTTCCTTCAAAAACTTAAGCATCTATAAAAGAAGCCTCGGCACCGGGATACAAAAAAAGTAAAGAGAGTGACTGTATCCTTATGCAGCAATGCGACCGGAACACATAAGTTAGCGGTGATGCTAATAGGAAAATCTGCCAAGCCAAGAGCTTTTAAAAACATCAATATCAAGTTGCTCCCTGTTCATTACAGATCATCGAAATCTGCCTGGATGAACCAGCAATTGTTTAAAGACTGGTTCCACTCCGAATTCGTCCCTGCTGTTAAAAAGCACCCCAAGTCGCAGAAGTTGCCCATGAAAGCTGTACTTGTCCTGGATAATGCGACATCTCATCCAAGTGAAGAAGTGAGGCCGTGTTCCTGCCACCAAACGTAACTGAATTGTTACAGCCCATGGACCAGGGAGTGATAGAGAGAGTCAAGAGAAGAAAGCTTCTGGCAACTTTGTTCGGAGAAGATGGCGAAAATACCAGTGTCATCGATTTATTGAAGAAAGTCAACATTAAAGTTGTGTATATTGCCGCATAAATGAGATCTGCCATCATGCCTCGACAGCCTAGTGGTAGGGTGCTCACCTAGCACGCGGGCAGCCCGGGTTCGATTCCCAACCAGTTCGTGTGATATAGGAAAATCGTAAACTAAAAGTATTACTTATTATTTGCCTGGAATCGAGATGGTTCTAGAACTTTCTTTAATATTCTATTTCGATTATTCTAGAATATTCTATGTAACTATGAAACCTAGGTCCCACCAGTTAGCGGGCAGTTCTGCATTCTGTTGGCTTCTGAATAAATAAGCTTATTACTCTAAACCGTGTGTTCATTCCAATTCCAGCAAAAACCGGCCCCTATCGAACAAAATAAAATTACTTAAAAATGGATCCCCCCATGGAAGTGGATAGAGGCAACGAGAAGGTAGAAGCACTAGCCCCCAGTTACTACTGGTTTTATCAGGCCTTTGACAAAATATCCAAAAACTCTAAAGCCGAGATAGATGATGTTAATTTCAATATACACATCTGTGGTGGTCTCAGATCTTTAGTCTACTACGCTCGCTGGAAAGCTGCTGGATCCAGACCAGGAAACAATATGGCAATGAAAATCCAAACGGGGATTAAGATTCAAACTCGTACTGACACCTATGAAATCACCACTGCCAATCTTCCCAAGTTCCTTGAGGAAATCGAAAAGGAAGTAAAGACTAAGTACACTACTTGGACTGCTGACACGTCCAACTACGGGAAAATATCCCAGATCCTGAACTTTGTGTTGGCTTTCGGATATTCCATGAAATGTACACAGTTAGGAGAACCAAGGATGAGAGTCTTCAATCAAGGTGGAGGACCAGAAGAAAAGGTCATCAGTGAACTAGGATTTGACATCACAAGACACTCTCAACTAGCGTTTGGAGTGGGGATGTCTGCAATAGAAGCCTCTACTCAGAAGACTTCGATTGGCCTAGCTGCATGCTTAATGTTCCATAAGTATGCCACTCAAGAAAGGATAAAATCCAAGTGGATTCCAGCCATTAGGTACCACCTAATTGGTCTGCCTAACCATGAACAAATACTACAGGGAATCTTGGCACATGACTTAAATGCTCAACGAATTAACTCAATATTGGGGGACATCATCTTAATGATGGGAGACAGAAGAAAACATCGTTTCCACCCAATGCCCTTCATGGTTTTCAAGATGCTCCAGGATGAAGAAAAGTTCAGTGAAGAAAAAGTAAAGAATGTAGACTTTAGCCGAAATGACTTTTTAATTAAATGTTTATCATATGCCATCAAAGTCCCCTCTACTATCAGCATTGAATTGATGAAGAGCATCCTCGCCATAACCTTACTAGGTGCCCAGTATGAAGATCTTGGGATCATTAGGCAAATGATGGGATTTGAAATCGCTTCAAGAAGGGACTGTGGGCAGGCCTTTAAGTGTATGAGAGAGTGTTACCCACAGACTGTGAATGTAACCATCTCCCCTTTGGTTGTGTCATCGTTCCGGAAAGCTCATGGCTACAACCTCCAACTCAGCACTGAAGGGCAATGGTCATCTGAGCCTGTTTTCAGAGGAATAAGGAAAAGGAAAGTAAACAACTTGAAGGATAACCTGAAGAAAACAGACAGTTCGTACCAGTCCATGGGAGACGTTGTTGACGGACTGATTAGAGTTAAAGCCGAAATAATGGAAAGAATCAGCGACGAGACCATCTTTGGAACTCATGCCTGGTACAGCGCCGCCAGTGGAGCAAAATTGACAGGATTTTTGCAAGAAACGGGAAAATATTTTACTATTATTACTGACCATCATTCACTATGCTGGCTCATGAGTCTCAAGGATCCTTCTGGAAGATTGGCGAGATGGGCCCTTCGTCTTCAAGAGTATAATTTCTCAGTAAAATATAAAACAGGCAAGAAGCATAGGGATGCCGACACTCTCTCGAGAAATCCTGTGGAAGAAGAAACTGAGACACGCGAAAGATGTTTAGCTGTCGCTACGAGCATGAATCTTGCGGTCGAACAGAGGAAGGACTCCGGGCTCGCTAAAATGTACCCTTCGAAAAATTGTTCTCCAACCAATGACACATTTAAAGAAATTAACGGAGTGCTCTGCAGAAAGAATTTTGACCCGGATGGAAAGATGTGGTTGCCAGTCATTCCCAAACATCTGCGGGTCGACATACTCAGACATTTCCATGACGAACCCACTGCAGGACATCTGGGATTCGCGAAAACGTATGACAGAATTCGTAAACGATTTTATTGGCCGGGGATGTACCGAAATGTTGTTAGATATGTAATGCATTGTCGGGATTGCCAAAGAAGAAAATCCGTCCCTCAACGACCACCTGGACGCCTAATCTCAATTCCTCCAGCCATCGTACCTTTCCATCGTATCGGAATCGATCTTCTAGGTAGATTTCCAAAATCTACTCATGGGAACAAGTGGATCATAGTCTGCACGGACTACTTAACAAGATATGCTGTCACAAAAGCCTTGCCGTCCGCCGAAGCCGAAGAAGTAGCAAGGTTCCTGTTGGAAGAAATTGTTTTGAGACATGGAGCGCCAAGGGTAGTTATCACGGATCGTGGTGCCGTCTTCCAATCCAGACTTGTGTCCGCTCTCGTCAACTTGTGCAATGTAGATCATCGTATGACAACAGCGTATCATCCTCAAACAAATGGACTAACAGAGCGCTTCAACAAAACCTTAGCCGACATGTTGTCCATGTATGTCGATACCGAGCAGAAAAACTGGGACGAAATCCTGCCATTTGTAACGTTTGCCTATAATACCGCTAAACAAGAAACGACAGGATTCACCCCTTTCTATTTACTTCATGGTCGCGAAGCCGAAACGACGCTAGATACTATGTTGCCATTCTGTCCTGATGATGTGGATGATGATTACAACAGACGAATAATTGCCAGAGCTGAAGAATCCAGACAGTTAGCACGAGTGCAAACTTTAAGAGCTCAAGAAAAAGACCGCCAACGTTACGATTCCAAACACAGAATGGTATCTTATGCTCCCGGAGATCTCGTATGGATCTATACGCCGGTAAGAAAAGTCGGTCTCTCAGAGAAGCTCTTAAGAAGATACTTTGGGCCTTATAAGGTGTTACGCCGTCTATCAGACGTGACCTATGAGGTGCAAGATTTTGACCCTGACTCCCGGAGAAGAAAACCGAAGGACGTTATCCACGTATTACGTATGAAACCATACCATGATCCGGATAAGCAGCTGGAAACAGAAGACAGACGAAGCCAGGAAGCTGTCCCTCCGAAAATGAAAACAAGTTCAAAAGAGAATTACAAAGGACCCATGACACGTTCCAGGGCAAAAAACTGTGACAGCGGGACGCTGTCCTTTTCTTCGAGGGGAGCAATGCCGCATAAATGAGATCTGCCATCATGCCTCGACAGCCTAGTGGTAGGGTGCTCACCTAGCACGCGGGCAGCCCGGGTTCGATTCCCAACCAGTTCGTGTGATATAGGAAAATCGTAAACTAAAAGTATTACTTATTATTTGCCTGGAATCGAGATGGTTCTAGAACTTTCTTTAATATTCTATTTCGATTATTCTAGAATATTCTATGTAACTATGAAACCTAGGTCCCACCAGTTAGTGGGCAGTTCTGCATTCTGTTGGCTTCTGAATAAATAAGCTTATTACTCTAAACCGTGTGTTCATTCCAATCTTCGTGACAATATGATAGCAGAATCATGGTCGGAGCTACCGGAAACCACGTTAGTTAAGTCTTGGCGCAAATTTTTATTTTTTGTTGAAAATGCATCCCTCATATCTCTTACTGATGGAATGAAAGCTTTAGAAACGGCATTGTACTACGTGGAGCAACAGTCATCGGCTTCCCCCATCGATGTGATGCTGATTAAAAAAATGTAGAGACTATGCGGCAAGTTGTCGAATTTCCAAACTTCGACAAAAAAAGGTCACCGATTTTTTTTAATATATGTAATCAAAATTGTAAAATACTAATACATATCAATAAACAAAAGTGCAATCAAATAAACATCTAAATTTCAATTTATTTAATTTCTCCGGTTTAACCGGATTTTCGTTTAACCGGCTTACCCTCGGTCCCGGTTAAGAGGGTGTCCACTGTATATCATTTTGGATCTGGTCAAATAGTAAATCGTTCTTCAATGAACAATTCTGATGGATCTATAGTAAAATCTGTGCTCCATTCTACTTGAGGTACATGGTCGCCGATCCATTCTGGTTGATCGTTACGATAATCTAAATCTTTGTTCCAAACTGCTTGATGTTCAATGGCATTAGGTTCTTTCATCCATATTGATTTTGGTATGAGACTTGTTTCGTTTATCCATACTGATTGATTGATTCTCTGTTCGGACCTTGTTTCGCCATTAAATGTATAGTTAGTGTAGTCGAAAAGCAACTTGTATAACTAAATGAACTAGCTTGGTTTAATTTGTCAATTCCAGTATCAAGGTCAGAAGTGCCAAATAGTATCTCTTTTGAAAAACCGAAGGTAGATCCCACTGACCTCAGTTTCACAATGTATTTTCCCACTTCTTTATCTCCTTCATTATAAAATACACAACACTTTTTTTGTAGTCCTGTTAAAAAAAAAATCGTGGAGTATGCCTACTGGGGAAACCGTTAAAATAAAACGCGTCGAGCACACTACCTCACAGGTGGTGCGGAAATGTGTGCATAGGGTGCTCAATGCAACTATTAGTCAATCTAACAAATACACATACTATACTTCACAAAAATACACATATATCATTTTGGCTCTGGTCAAATACGCATCTCTCTACATTAAAAAAAATAAGCTTTTTAAAAGTGGTGACAGCCATAACAGCATGAAATATCTTAGAAGTCCATTCTTTTTCTGGAATGTGTGTCCCCCTTATACCTCGATGTTATTTGATTTTTTTCAAAATTTCCAATTAGTCTTTAGTAGCCCCCTGCCGGCCGCGAAACGGCCAATGGAATTGCGCAGCAATGCCCCCGGCTCGCTATCGCAATCTGCTCGCTTGCGAGCCTAGGGGCGAAGCCCCTAGTAATAAAAATGGTAGTATGCCTTATATTTATAATAATAGTAAATAACTAAATAGATTTTGAATTTAAATCTTGTCACATCTAATTTCTATGCAGTCTCAACTATGGTGTAAAATACAAATTTGTTTAAAATATTATACAATATTCTGAAGTTATATGAAAATAAAATCTTTTTCAAAATAAGTAGTCCTTTAAAAGAATTTTTTAAATTGATGACTTATTATGAATAGTATATTAACAGTCATTAATTTATAAATTTCTTTTAAAGGATTGTATATTTTGAAAATGATTATATTTTTCTGTTATTTTATAAAATTTTATAATATTTTAAACAAATTATAGGTTTTATTAACGTCATTTAATCCCATGGAAATCGTGTCACGTAGTCACGTAAAATTCACGTCATTAGTTCACGTAGAAATCACGTCATTTGATTACGAAAAGTTCCCGTCATGTGGTCACAATAGTCATTTATTCACGTCTGATTGACGTTATTTTTGGACGTCCAAAATTGAAATTATGACCTATAAAATGACGTCAATTTAAGGGCATTTTATGACCAAAAAGTCATGTCATGTTAGACGTCACACGACTACTTGGGAAGTCAGCCGCTTCATTCCCAGCTATTCCGACGTGACTTGGGATCCAACAAAATTTAACTTCAAAATGCCTTTGATTGAGAGTTCTGTGTTTCCGATTTCTATTATTAAAGGTCCTTTAATAAAGGGTGGCTTTTGTATAAGATATTTTGAAGAGCTTCAAGAGAGCTCATGAGTCTGAATAAATCTTTACAGTAATGCAAACAAACACATGCATCGGATGACAAATATTTAGTTTAGTTTGAATTATCGTCGCACTAGAGCTACATGACTAGATGATATTTAACTTTAATTTGCATCAAATGCTTGCATACAACATCTCTAGAACAAAAGTTTTTTTCTTTATTTGTTAAGTCATGATGACTTATTATTGACGATTAAGGACATGTTAATCCGACTGGGACTCAGCCTTAAAAATCTGAGAGGCCATTGTTTTTATGGAGACATGTCAAACATGGCCGAACATTTGAACGGAGTTCAACAAAAAATAAGCGTGAAACAGTCGAAATCTACATTCGTGTATTGTTTAAATAATGCACCGGACTTGGTTCTCTAGGAAATAAGCCGGAATTGTGGGACAATGTGTGATGCATTAGTCATGGTCAAAGATGTATCAAATATAATAAGAGATTCTGCAAAGAGAAAAACTATTTATGAAAACATAGTTCTGCAACCATGTCATGAGAACACCGAAAATGTTTTGAAAATTGATCATTTTTGCCATTTTGCCCTACATGATGGTCAGTAAGAGCTAAGGCTATTATAAGATTTCTCGAGAATTTCGAAAGGGTTAGTCACAATCAAAGTAATCCTCGAAAAGCCTGAAGAACACCATTTAAAATGTGAAAGGAAGTCACTTCTCAGAGGATATTCTGAGAAATTGGAAACTTTTGAAGTATGCTTTTTCACGATACTTGTATCCAAATTGTTTGGACCATGTGAGCAGTTATCTCAAACTCTACAGCGTCCTAAAATGTCTGCAATAGGTGCAGTTGATGTAGTTAACCTTCCGAAATTAAAATAAATTTGAATAAATGTTTTGCTCGACATCTGCTCTTACCGGTAAAAATACTCTTAGGAAAAAAAGTTGGAAAAGTATTGGAATATAAGTTAAATGACGAAGGCCTTCAGACGAATTAGACCCAAAACAAATGCTCCGAAAAGAATTTTACGATTCATTGACAACCAAGTAAATGAATTGGAGCGACGATTTAATCAACAATGTTTGAAAAGATTAGTGAAGTTAGAAAAATTCATCTAGATTCCATTAAGGGCAATCCAATGAACAAAGATGAACTAATTGAAGTGCTGGAAGAACATCAGATTTTAATGCCAAGAGACTATCTGCACAGCTACTAATATTGAATTCTTTAAAAATCACCCGAAGTAAAGTGTATAAAAAACATTGCTGTGACATTGAAAAAAAGAAACAGATACATTATTAGATGAAGTGGTTCGACTCACGACTTTGATACTGACAGTTCCGGCATATTCTGCATCAGCCGAAAGATCTTTTAGTCTCTTAAGAAGACTAAAAACATACCCAAGAACATCCATGACCCAGAAACGGTTAACACATACTGGGGGATTCAACGAAAAGTGGTCCTAAATGTCTCAAAACTCAAATGATATGTATTCTGAATTATCAAACATCATACTTTTCATGAATTCTTCCCTCACTGAACTTACAGACCAACTAGATGTGGAAAGGGACTCAACAAACTAAGTCATGACCTCAATGGGACACGGAGCACTTGGTTATTACCTTGTTGCTGGAACTTCCACTATTTCTATCTTACTCAACTATGCCACAGTCTACATCATATGGAAGAAGTTTTGGCTCAGATACACCTTGGCCTTCCACGAAGAAAGAGGAGAAAATAGAATCGTCATGAGGCAAAAACAAGGAGGAAGGAACCCAAAGCGAATAGTCCAGTCTTCCGAGAAGCCGAAACATAGAGCGGCCCAATGTACCTGGGCCAATTTGTAACCGCCCTGGATCAGTAATCCCCCTAGGGCCTTAAATTTAGATTTTAAAATTCCTGTGGTTCCAGCCATCAAAATCTCCTAATACAACCACAGTGATCCGGCCTTAGGGTTTCAAATGTGTGAACTGTCTCCAAGAGCAAGTACAACTATTGTGTCGCCCATCTTTCGCCAGAGACCCTTCCACTCGCACTGGATTAAGCATCAGAGATCGCCGATCGAGTGATGGAGGCGTCGCCATAGTGGTACGTGCTTGCTCCACTCTGCCACCTCTCAAAACTCCATTGAAGGAATTTTGTTAGCGGAATTAAAAAAACTACATTCTAAATTCGATGATTTTTCTTGCTGCAGAAATCAAGCACACGAACGCTCTTTCCAACGACGTCAGCGCATGTTGGAGATAACAACAAACTACTCAAGCGCCCAAAACATACCATTGTGGGGCCGTGCTACAGATGTAGAAAAATGGGACACCTAATGAACTGTGTTTCCAAGCTGACTACACAACGAAAAACTCCGAAACGCCCAGACCACTATCTTGCAGATCAAGAACAAAATTCAAGAAAGGCCGGAATGTTTTACATTGTAATCGCAGATGAAGACTGCACCCAAGTAAACAACAGCGAGCAAGTACAAGTTAATGAAGACAACCAAGAATGTACAGAATTGTTGATAGATTCAGCAGTCACATCTCATTTTTGTAACAGAAGGGACTACTTCGAAAGCTTTGGAAAGCTGGAGTCCACTACAGCTTTAGTGGGAGACAATAACACCAGCCACAAGGTAGAAGATATAGGGTCCATTAAGTTGTGTATTCAGGCACTTAATGGTGGCCATTTTTGTCCTTATCTGTTGTCTAAATCAAAACTCAAGGCCCACCTGGACAAATTTTACCCTTCTGTCAGACAAGTATCTCGCAAAACTAAAACAGCAATTGAAGACCTGACATCATTAAGATCTCATACTAGAACAAAGGGAAAGATTGCTTGGTATCGAGGCTTGGGCTTGGTCTTACGACTCTCTTTGCACATTTTTGAAAAATGTTACAATTGTCTTCAGACTCACAGGACTGTGGGATCCTTAATCCTATCACTGCCACGGAAGCGCTGGATAAGCTATAAGACGTTCAAGGGGATGAACATTGCAAAATGATTGACCCAGATCTCACAATGTGTAGGGACGATCCAAAACTAGCAGAGACAGCGTTAACAAAGTGTGTCTCGGTTGCAAACCTAGACATTGGAGTGCGATCGAAAAAGGATCTTTGGACAGCCGATATTGTTTCAATTTCTTCAGAACATGCAAGTTTAGTTTAGTTTGAATTATCGTCGCACTAGAGCTACACAAGGGCTATTGGCGACGGGCATCGTATTTTTATAGTCAGTGACGAGCCGACACCCGAGTTGGCACCCAACACAACCGTTAAGGGCGAATCGTACGCAGCGTTGGGACTTAGGAGTGTATTTTAACATGCACTCCTTCTACACGGGGTATTATTTGTCGGAAATTTTTGGCTGCACAGGCGGTTTATAGGTCGGCAGTTATTTTGCCGATGCCCGGACCCGAACCTGGGACCTATCGCATGCTAGGGGAGCGTCTAACCGACTTGGCTCCCTAGCCCCTCAGAACAGATAAGCGCACTCAAGGTTACTTCAATGTATAGATAAATAAAGTTATCTAAGATTATTATTTTTTAATATATATTTAAAGTCTGAAATTATAAGTTATTATTTTGAGTTATTAAAAACACTGATAGCTTTTTGTTAAATGTAGATAGAAACAGCTGAGGTATTGCTACAGCTACATGAACAGACAATCACACCCAAACTACAGCCATTAAGAGGTAATTAGAACCCGACTCAAAGATTGAGCAAATGATTAATATCAGTTATCCAAACGAGAAAGATTGAAGTGAGTACATATGCAACTTAAAATGCATTGTCAAAAAACTTGCTATTTTTTTGTATTTATTATCTATATTCTTATTTAAAATTCAAAACTTGAAAAATAGCTCTAGTTATGCATGTTAAAAAATAACAGACTTTGGCAACATATATTTAATTAGTTTAGTTTGAATTATCGTCGCACTAGAGCTACACGAGCCTTAACCGACTGGACTCCCCAGCCCCCTAGCTCTAGGCACAAATCAAATGATTCAATCCACAACAGAAGAATCTTTTGACAATCGAAAAATAAAAGACGTAGGTATGGCAAGAGTGTCAAATCAATTGTCAAGTGACCTGCAGATGATTGAAAAAGTAGATTACCTTTTTTATAAAAAAAAACATTAGTTACTTGTGTGGAATCTCAAGGTACTTGTGCTGGTTCCTTTTTAAAAACTTTGATTAAACAAACCGATATACAAAGTCTAACAAAAAAAAGTCAAACTTACACTTCGAAGACTTAAAAATAGTTATAAAAATAAAATTTCCCACAGTTCAAAACTTAAGTCAAAAAGTGAAAAGTACCTTGAGCTTTAAAAAAAATGATAAAAATCAAAAGTTTAAACATAGACCAAAGACTTACGTATTCATCTAATAACATACCAATTAAAAAACAAATCCACACCACGATGGTCTGAAGAAGAAATTCTACATTGCATATTATGGAAAAGCAGATCCTCTAGTGGATATCGGTATGCTAGAGATCTTAGTTTGTTATTACCATGCTGAGCCACTTTGAAAAATTATTTGGGGCATGGAGCTTGTCAGCCTGGCTTAAGCTCATTAATTATACAACGGCTTAAAAGCCCAAAAGCTTACGAGAACGCAGCTGCTTGAATCACTAATTATCAATGACATGACAAAACAGCTTTCACTAACTTATGACAAAAATACAGATTCTTTGATAGGACAGGATGACATGCATGGGATAGAAAAGGATATGGGCTTGCAAAATCAATTTGCCAACCACTTATTATGCTTTGTATTTTCTTCAGTCTGCTCTCACTTAAGGTTACCTATTTCATATTTTTTTACATTAAATTTAACTGGATACGATCTTTAAAATTTAACGCTTGATGTCATACAAAATTAAGAGTTAACTGGATTCAAAATTCTGAGACTAGTCACTGAGAAGTTAATACAAATCTATTTAAAAAAACTTTTTGGTGGTGGTAGTACTCTCTGAAACACAAAATTGTTCACCTTTTTGATGATGAGAGATTTTTGTTTACCAGTTATGGTTATTGTCAACACTAGCTTGCATTGAATAAATATATTTTGAAAGGAGTACAATATGTCCTTACGCGTAAATGACAATAGTTAATTTTTGGTGCTGTTCGACAGCTTTTAATCTATGATGTAGGAGGCTATATAAAGACACTTTTAGATATGAAACTATGATTGAATTTAAATTGGGTATTTTCTATATTGAAATTGACATAGACCTCTGGTAGTTTGGTTGGGAACTAAACTTGACAAAACATTGTTGCCATGTGATTTGGTGTAATATTAATGCAATTAAAATGATTAATGGTGTAGTTAAATTTCTCTTGGTTTAATTTAATAAAACCGGTCGTTTCACATTCCCCATGGAACGCGCCCTTCTATACCCAGAGACCAAGTTGACACAATGACTTTGTATCATGGAGGTTCAGAAGGCGCTGGCAATCTCTCAAGCTGGTCCACTAAGTCACGATCTCCCACGTGAAGAAATTGTGTGCCCTGTGTCCAGGAGACTGCTCCGATTGAGTGCCACATATCACTCATGATTCACAGGACGATACCACACCTTCCCCCCGGGTGTAGACATTCAGATGCCCATTGCGATTTCCAGCACAGGCAGCCGTGAAACCACGAGGGCCTGCATCAAAACGAGGAACTCTGAATCTGCTTCCTAACAAATGGATTCAACAATGCTTTTATTTTCACTGCATCCTAATGTTTAAACTTTCAATTTCGCATTGCATTGTTTCTTTTTATTTGAAGTGTTTAATTTTGTATTCTTAACAATGTTAAAAAAACGTTCTTATTTTATTGTTTAAATTTCAGGTTTACCTAACGTGATATTTGAACTTTTTATACGAATAAGTTCTAAAGAGTCGGGCAATTGACATAATGGCAACTGGAGGCTTTGATTTACGATGCTGGTTTTCCACGAGCAGTTAAGAAAAATCAATCATTTTTAGGACTTAAATAGAACTGTGAGACAGGTGAAATGTCATGATTTTCCCCAAAGCAGCCTCCTACCAAAATGCATTGCCAACCTAGAAAACAGAAGTTAATATCAAATATGATCAAATAGGATTTTCTTGCCCTGCTACACTGCTTCCAAAACTGATCCTACAGGAAGCAGAGAAAAAAATTAAGATGAAGAACATCCTGAATATCTCAATAGAAGTATAACAGTTGGGCAAGGTATCTTGGTCTGATTGAACTATGTTTTATTCCAAGAAGAATGTTAAAGGGAATTCTAGATGATGCAACACTACGCATTTTTTTCTGATGCATCAGGACTTACATATTCTTGTTGTGCATTCATTCAAAACAAAGACCAGGATGAAGCTTTCGCAAATTTGGTGGCTCCTATGAACCCTCCAACGATTCCCTGAGCGGAATTATTAGGAGCTGCCAGGCTACATGTCTATTCTAGAATTTCTGAAATTGTCTCTTGGGATATTTTTTTTTGGACAGACTCAATGATTGTTCTAAGCTGGATAACAAAAGGAGGACTGTGGAACACTTTCTTCAGCAACTGGGTTGGAGAAATACGTAAACTTACAGATGTCGATGTCATCATGACATCACGTCTTTTTTGATTACCTATATTGTTAACATTTTTATTACTCCCGATGTACAACTAAACTCTTCAGAAGAGATTCAAACACTCCAAAAACATCCAACATGTGAATAAAGCTTACTTTAAGACAAGCTTCTCTTGCTTCTTAATTTTCACCTAATAAGTGATTAATAAGCTCTTAACATTTTCTTGAAATGTAGAAAATACTACATGGTGTAGAAGTACATTACGCCCCAACAAGATGGAGTAAAAAAAAAAACGCCAGAAACAAAAGCTGAGCAAGGCATGCAAATTTGATGAACGACTAATAACTGACTGAAGCAAAGAACTAAAAATCTAATACATCGAACACAAGAACTTTTGCCTTGTGAAATGGAACTATTCAAGCCACCATCCGAAATGAATTTCACTTGTGGAAACGTTGCAGAAAATTGGAAGCGATTGAAACAGAAGTTCAATAACTTAATGCTGGCCACAGAAAAGAATAAAAAAACCTGATGCCAACAAGATCGCTATTTTGTTAAACTTGCTTGGAGATGAAGGAGTAAATATATCACATTTAAGTTCGAGAAAAAGGAAACGTTTGATGAAGCAACTGATAATGCCGTCGTGTATAGTACTTTAAAGAAGAATGTTGTGTTTGAAAGATACAAATTTGTCACAACAGTTCAACAAGGCCAGACAGTGGACAGCTACATAACGATTTTGATGGATGGATGGATGTTTAGGTTTTATGGCACAAGGGCATCTAAGGATGGATGGATGTTTAGGTTTTATGGCACAAGGGCATCTAAGGCCATACTGCGCCAAACACTAGGTAATTTCAAAAGATTAAAACATAACGATTTTGAAGACTCAGGCAACAGTGTGCGAGTTTGGCGAACTAGAAGGAAGCCTTATAAGAGATTGAGAGGTCCTGGGTATCATGGACCAGAAGCTTCAAGAAAGACTGCTTCAAACAACAGTTATTCCACTCAGAAAGGCTAGTGAATTCATCTGTGCAGCTAAAACGTCGAAGGAGCAATTCCGATCCATGAAGGGACTCCCCACATCTGTGAATGCTGTGGCAATCAAGCCCAAGAAAAAGTTCCAGTCTAAGGACTTTCCTACGCAAGACAGCTACGATTGCAAGATAAGAGAGCTCAGTGCCCAGCCTACGGGAAAGTCTACTCCAAGTGCAAGCAGAAAAAACACTTTGCTGTGGGTTGCCGACTCGACAACTCGTTAGACAGAAAGAAGCAAATCCACCAGATTAAAGAACAACCGCCAGATGCTGAGCTATACTAGCACGGGTAGTAAGTATGCGACAGTTTGCCACAGGCACAACTTCAAGTAGCTTCCATGCTAGATGGTGCTGAATTACTACTACCTTACTACCAGTCATTTAGATTATAATAATTGATGGATGGATGTTCGAGTTTTATGGCGCAAGGGCATCTAAGGCCATACTGCGCCAAACACTAGGTTAATCCATAAAGGATTAAAATGGTACACGAAAATGACACAGAACATTTAAAAACACATCTAAATTAACCACAAAATTGTTTCAATTAAAAGCCAAAATTGTTCAGAGAATTTAAAAACAGACATCTAAATCAAAGTGTAAAATCCAATATCAATTAAAAAGGAAAACAAAGCATGATATGGGGGATGAGATAAAATGTCATGGATGGATGGATTTAGAATGTTAAAATGTTTAAGCCTGCTCAGTGTAAAAGCTGAACAGTCGACTAAGATGTGGTGAACACTCAGCGGGACATCACACGACACATATGGCTGATCTTCTGCCAGCAGAAGATGTACATGTGTGAGTCTTGTGTGCCCAATCAGGAGACATGCCAGCACTACTTCCTGCCTTCTGCTCGATGATGTAAAAAATTGCCAGGATATTGATGGTGATAAAATGTGAAACTTATTTTCGGTTTGGAGGTCCCATTCTGTCTGCTTTACTATATTGATTGAATGCCTACAAGCCAGCCTGGCATCGGGCAAATTGAGGGGGGGCGCCGCTGCTTTGACTAGCAGTCTTTGCAGCGCGGTCCGCCTCCTCATTGCCCGGAATACCAACATGGCTTGGCACCCAGCAGAAACTAATTTTAAAACTATTGAGCTTGAGCTTATGAAGGAGCTTTACAACTATTGACATTAAGGGATGGGATTTATATGAGAAATTACTAAGGGCATCTAGCACACTTTTTGAATCTGAATACATAATCCACAATTTAAAATTTTGAGATGCTATGTAATGGAGTGCAAGATAAATATAATATATTTCTGATGTAAAAACTGAGCAGGAAGGATTGAGTGTTTCTGCTATGGTGATGTCATTAAAATCTGCCGCAGAGCCGACATGTGCAAGAGACTTAGAACCATCAGTGAATACAGGTTTAAAAGAGAAATTTAAAAAAAAGGTGCTCATTGAAAATTTGAACAAAACTTCTTATGACGGAGAACTTTCATCATCTCTCCCGCATCGCTGACGGCAGCCTGCTGCTTTCTTCCCGCATCGAAGGTACCCCTGAGAAGGGAGCTTTCACTGCCTGACCCAGGCGAACTCTAAAAGCCTTGGGGCGTACTCCTTCATCAAAGATGTCCCCCTGATCACCGGACCTCTCTCCACCGCCCACGCAGACCTGGGGCATGTGCCTTGCCTGCAACTCTCTCGCATAAAGACTGTACTGATCTCGTACATCTATATCCTGCCGTCCACCTCTCAACAAAGGTAGAATTCTTTGCCCGCGTGTCCATTGTATCTGATCTGCTCACGAACCAGTATAAGGGGGGGGGGGGTCCCTAGCCGATAATAATTGATGTTCTTTTAACTACTTTGATCTTAGGTTAGGTTAGTTTGAATTATCGTCGCACTAGAGCTACACAAGGGATATTGGCGACGGGCGTCGTATTTTAGAACCACAGTCAAGTGACGAGCCGACACCCGAGTTGGCACCTAACACAACCGTTAAGGGCGACATCGTACGCAGCGTTGGTACTTTGGAGCGTATTTTAACGTGCACTCCCTCTACACGGGGTATTATTCGTCGGGCATTTTTGGCTGCACGGGCCATTTATAGGTCGGCAGTTATTTTGGCAATGCCCGGACCCGAACCTGGGACCTTTCGCATGCTAGGCGAGCGCCTAACCGACTGGGCTCCCCAGCCCCCTACTTTGATCTTAAACCTTAATAAAGTTGTTTGCTGAATCAACCTCGTGGAGTTGTTATTTTACACGAATCTGATTTAAATGTACTAACCACGGTGCACGGAAGCCTTGCTTTAGGTATTTACGTAGGGTGCCAGCAATGGAGCCGTAACCAGGACCCAGAGTGTGGTTCAGCAAATACTATGGGGATAGTATTTATATTGTCCATATGTGTTTAAGTATTTTTAATAATGGTGCATTGTTTTCTCTTCTTATCCCTTATTTTGGTTCGACAATTTAAATTTGATACTTTAAATATTTCTTTGAGTGTTTGAGTGCTTTGGGTATTCATCTTAAATATTTTTTGTTTTAAATGTTTAAATTCCATGTCCACAATTTTGAGATAATCTCAATTTTTCTTAATTACTTAACTTTGTCATACGTGTTAATTTTTTTCTTCTTTAACATGGTTTACGCACGGAAAAATACCTCATTAAATGGACTACAGACCACACCCAAAATTTTAAAACGGGGTCGAAGGAAAAAAAAATTGTGCAATTCAAAGTCCATCGGCGCCAATAAATACTTCTAACATCATGCAGAACCAATCGCTCAACATTAATCAGTTACCAGCAAGTCCAAATATCTCAACGCTTGCTCCAAATGTGCTACCACCGTCACCACAAGCACATACTGATGCCACCTCCTTAAATAAAAATATGCCGTCAAACGAAGGTGACAATATTATAGGTCATAGTAAAATCAACGGTATAGCACTGCTTACCAACTTTTATGACGGAGATTCGAATGATAGTAAATTCTTTTTCGGCCAATTCAGGGAGATCGCACGAATGTCAGGATGGTCGGAGCCGGAAAAACTTACAATTTTAAGAACTCGATTAAGAGGGAATGCCCTGTAATTTGTACAAAATGATACAGAACTGGCAGAAACAAGGGATTGCGATCTAATAATCACAAGATTAACAGTTTTTCTCTGAGGTCAAACAGCTTTCGGAAAATTCAGCAAATGCCAACAATGGGAAGGAGAATCAATAAAAAATTTGGCATACAGGGTTTCTACACTAACTAATAACTACCTACGAGCTAACACTTGTACGTCCTTCGAAACCAAACAAATAATAGAGAGACTAAAATTATCAAAATTCATCGACGCATTACTACCACAGATAAAAATGGATGTTTTAAAAACCAATCCACAAACCTTTAAAGAAGCGGTTGAGACTGCCAAAAACTCGCAACTAGCTTTAACAACTTTAAACCAATTAGAAAGATTGCAAATTAATACTATTGCAAATTCACAACCTGAAATTGCATTTTTTGTGGAGAGGGGCATTACAGCAAAACATGCGAGGTATTTAAAGTCCTAAAAACGAACACTGACACACAGCCTACAACAACTTCCACAAATAACCACACAAGAGGCAATTTTCATAACAACCCAGCAAGAAATAATTACAATGCACATTACACAAGAGGTAATTTTAACAATCAAACGAGAGATATAACGATATATATATGTATATATTTAAATACTGAGCATTACTGATAAAAACAAAATTAATAATAATTACATAAAATAAATAATTATATAAGGATACAACAGAAATTGTAAATGAATTCAAATAATCAGATATCGATTGTCAACAAAACCTAACCGTTGCAAGGAAAATTCCTCCATATTAAATTAGGTAGGCGGAGTTGTTGCATGATACACGCATGCGCTTACAGCCAAGGGGTCAGTAATGGACGCTTGAAAATGCCGCCATTTTGACGGGAGCTTAAGACGCCAGGCGGTCGCCATTTTGTATTCCCCCCCCCCCCCCCCTTCTCTCTCAAAGAAACACATTCTTATTTGATTTTAAAGAAAAACGATCAGAAAATTCACTAAACGCGACCTTACATACACAGAATAGTTAAATAATAGAAAGGATATTACTAATAATTGTTGTAATAGGGGAAGGAATATATTTAAAACCAATTCGACTTCGCGGGACTACCAGCTAGATTCTGTAGGCGAATTGACTGATAAAGCCGCTAGTCTAATGATTTAAATTTTGGTTCATTACAAAAATTTAATTTATAATAAATTACGTTTAAATTACGGTTTTACAAAAATAGTTCTTTGAATTAAAACAATGTGATTACAGTATCGATTAAACCACACCATTGCACGGGCCTAATTTTGGCCAAATTGGGGTCGTTACAATGGCTAATTAAAAGTTATACTTTCTCGGGTTGATTGGAAGCCGGACGAAAATTAACTCGAGAAAAGTATTTAAAATTTCAGGAATAAGAATAGTTTAAACCACGAGAGGCAAAGATGGACTAATGAAAAGCAGGATGATTGGCAAAATATATGTGTATATACACGGTAAAACATACAAAAAACATAATATAAATATTAGCAATTATTACATCAATTAAATAATATAATAATATATAAATTCAGACCTTGAGAAGCTTGAAAGTAATATCCGAGAGCGGGTATGACACGCTACAAAATTTTACACATCAAAAAACTGCACCGTAATGGCGACGAGCAAAAAAAAGGAAATGTGGTACTCGTCCACTGAAATTTTCCAGTTAAGGTTACAACCACTTCAAAAAAAGAGGGGCCCTCAGGGAAAACAATTGGAAATGCGATGGGCCAAAAACTGGTCCCTTCGCTTTCCCCTTTGTACAGGGACGACGGTCAACAGGTGTCCTTGTTTCCCCCCCTTTCTGGAAAAATGGAATGGGTCCTTTGGAATTTTGGGGTCGGACAAGAAGTTTGGTGTTTTTACCTCTTGAGGTAGAATTTCAGCAAAACCGCAGATTATGGGGTTAGATGACTATGAAATTGTAGATAACATGGTTGTAGGGGAAGTTAAATTATTGGACTGTAATTAGAGAAAATACAGCAGGTAATTTTATAGTGTAAATGTGAAGAAAAGAGAAAAACCTGAGATTTAATTTCTTGCAAAAACCAAGTATACGATGGGTATACATTTGTCATAGTATTGAATGGTAGAAAAAAATAATTAACGGCGTACTCCTCAAAGAAAGGGTTAATTAGATTTTTTTTTTGAAAAAAAAAACGTATTGTAAGAGGAAGCATCATTAAGAAATTAAAGGATTCTGCACAAATATGTATATTTTTATGGAGAAAGGGAAATTATTATATATATATAAAAAAAAACGAGGGAATTTTAGGAAATTACAATAAAATGGGATCTGTATGAATTAATTGAAGAGGTTTACTTTATGAGTTGTGTATTTCGTTAATATAGCAAATGGGTTAAATACACAACCGAATAGTGTTTATGCGTATTAAAGATTGCCGTAAATTGATTTAAATTAACAATGAGAAGGAAGGCAGTGAAAATGTGGAGTTTTGAATATTTGAAAATTAGAAACAATTGCGCATTAAATTAGATATAGGATATTGAAATAAGTTGATTTTGAAGGATATGTAATTGAAATGATGAATTATATGAGTGAGTTGCGAAGGATTGCGTTATTTGAATTTCACCGTCTGGGAATATAAGGGTTGTCGTATTAAAATTGGAATCAGAATTAAGGTAAATGACGCCACATTACCAAACACAATTAAAATTGTCGTATTTGGCGCAAACTTATTTTAAAAAAAAGAATTCGGATAGAAATTGCGGGAAAATTTGAGAATTTGATTGGTTGTATATTATGAATTGCGTATTAAGTAAGAATTTAGGATATCGAGTAAGAATTAGGATATTGAGTAAGAATTTGTTTGAAGAAATATGATGTACGAAATGAAGGCAAATATAGGTTTTGAGTTGTGTTTTTTTTTTTTATCTTTTATTATCTACATTACCAAGGGTAATTAACAGTAAACATTAAACAATGTAGGTAACGATGAACTCGTAGTGTTCCCTTATCTACTACTTTGGAAATCTGTAAATAATATAAATATTAGTATGAGGAGAATTAAAAGGGGATAATGTGGTTACCACTTTGTCACAGTAGCGTGACAGAGCCGGAAGGCAATCGCGAGAGACGGTTAGGAAACTCGACCAAAATCACGCGTTCTTCCAACGTAATGAAAAGGAAGAGTGCGGGACTTGGCCTCGGGGGGTGTGTGGGCCACCTGTCAAAAGGGAGATGTCTTGGACATTTCACGTAAAGTGGCTCAGACTCTAATCGCTTGATATTTTCCCCCGCGTTAAGTGCTCAATTGTAAAAATACAGATACGACGAAGAACTGATTTTTTTTTATTTGGAGCATAAATTAAATGATATAACATGGAGTCCCGGGGTGCAATGGGGAATAATTGACTATTTATTTTTCAGTCTGTGTCGGGCTGGGTGCAGGCGGAAGTGCCAAAACATAGAAATTTGTCGTTTTAGTGAGAATTATCGATGTCAACCGATGCCGAAAAGTTTGGTCCACAAGTTAACCTTACCCTCGAGTGCATGCATTTTTCATGACTGCGTGAACTGTATTAAAGCAAAGCGAACAGTGATGTTAAATGAAGGAACTTACGAAATAATTGAGCCCCAAAAGTTTTTGTTACAAGTAGAAAAGGGTAACGTCACTCACACTTTATTTTTCACGTGTGACGACAACGACTGTGATTGTTTGGAACAACAATGTAAGGGTCCAATCGAATTCTGTAACAAATATAATTGCTCTGCTCAAGCCAAGTGTCAGTGCTCATTAACTAGAGAATCTTCAAACATTTATCATATCACGAGCTCAGTGACCTTAAGAAACCCACCAATGATTTCGTTTGACACATGTGTTTTTGAGAAACCACACAGACCTTCACGACGATTGCTAGAAGGTGAAGAAGCTAGTTTTAATGTGAACAAATTAAACATGACCTTTATAGACCCGATTTTAATGCTACCTGGAACCGGAAGAGTGATATTACGATCATCAGAATATGAAATTGTTATGAAAGTGCCGGACAGTCATCAAATCGAGTTGCCATTCGAAATGTTGGCATACAAAACAACATTGTCGATCATCTACATATCGGAACAGGGCAGCACATTGTCTGGCGAAGTAGTTTTGACGGGAAAATCAGTATGTCAGATTTCGCGTTGCATACTCTGCGTGGACGGCTTCAAGGCAATAAAATGCTGGCCGCCTGCAATACAGTATATTTTATATAGTGGTTTGGCCATATTGATGCTAACTGGCCTATGGATGTGTAAATTTATTATTCAAACACTATTTTGGTTCACTAAATTGATAGGAACAGTCATTTATTTAGTTTGCACACTCTTAAAGAAAACCCTGAGAGTTTGTTTGTTAGTAGGAGCGTATTTAGGAATTAGCATCCAAAATTTGGCTAGAAATGCACATCGCGGAATGGAAAATGGTGTTTACAATGGTATGAATTTGCCATTATTGCTAGCAATAGCATTATTGGCGGTGATAACCCCAGTACAATCAGACTGTTCCGAAAACGCCATCATACAATCTGATATCGAGGTATGTGAAAGAACTTTGTCAGGGGAAAAATCATGCAAAATTTCAACGACGGCGGAAATCACATTAAACAACACCGGTCACGAAACATGCTTGTGGTTACAATCCAAGGAAAAAGAAAGTTTACTTTCCCTAAAAATTAAATTCTTGGTAGTAGACTGCTCATTTCAAACTGAAAGACAATATTTCACGTTTCCAGTAAAGGAGAGGCATTTGTCACAAATTTCGTGCGCCCAGAATGAGTATTGTTCTTGGGGTACACATTGTCATAAACAAATACCGAATTCATCTAAGCGACGCTTTGAAGCTGAAACACCGGAGAGCCATGATTTTCCTGGAGTAGTGTCGTGTGAGCCCTCGACGGTGGGACACGGCTGTTTCATAGTGCATCGTGCTGCTTGTGCATTTAGGAAAACCTATTATGTCCCGGACCTCACCCACTCATACGAAGTTTCATCCATAACGGGCCATATTTGCAGTTACAACTTGGCAGTGCAACACACAGAGAATGCCACAACCGAACATATAACCGTGAAAGACGCAGTTTACACCTCGTCGGGCATAAAGATTGTGGTTTTGGGTGCCGTCAACCAACCAGATCTGCATATTACGGAGTCCTTCGTACAGCGTGTTGGGAGCCCTCATGAAGCCTACCTCACGAGGACCTCACACCGAGATCAACCAAGGGCTGGAACATTGGGTGAAGTGCAGGCCAACATCAGCTACACGAGGCAGTTCATCTTCGACCCCGTCATGACGGCTTGCGACTTCTACGAGGACACTCTACGCTGTCAAGACCGCAGTGACGCTATCACTGCCATGTTGACCACCAAAGAAGACGCTCTGCCTTTGTCAAAGAACTTACACCTTTTCCGGGTGGAAAGGGGTCGCCTCAGCTCCAGTCTGCTGGTTTCAGCAGCCATCAAAATTCAACTTCAACTGTCAGGATACAAGATTCAGGTGGAGTCAACTGTGGTGTGTCCAAAGTTCTCCGACACCCCCATAGAAACATCGGGGTGTTACAACTGTCCGTTCCTGGCAAGATTGACTTTCAAGGCGATGAGCACGTGTCAACCCGGAATTGCAGAGGTAAAATTTGCTGGTATTGATATACACACAAAGGCGGTCTCTTTACACACGGAAGAGTCGGATTTAATTGTAAAATTTTTGGCTAATGAAAAATGTTTTCAGGAGAAATTATGTTTACAGGCACAAAATCAAATCAGGTGTATTAATATCGATTTTTGTTTGGATGAGGCTACTATAGAGCTCCGAAATCTACAGATGAATTCTTCAAGCACAATCACATCAGTCCAAGGTGGTTCATTGTTTCGGTGGGCCCATTTTTCATCATTAAATTCAATATTTTATTTGTTTAAATTTGGCGGAGCTGTATTATTATGTCTAGGATTAATCATTACAATAATTTCAACATTCATCACATGTTGTTGTCGTAGATAAGTCAATTAAAACAACAACATTAATTAACAATTTATGGAGCAATCAATAAGATAATTATCATATAGAGAAATTTAAAAATCCCTTATTAAGAGTTAGAAGTTGTGCTCATTAGGGATTCATTCCATAGTTGAGGACATCTCATTAATGACAAAAAAAATGAAAGCAATTAAGGGCACTGGGTAGTCTACGACAACATAAAATGATGAAATTTACCTATTGTTTAGGTCTTTGTATCACACTTATTATTTTGATTCAAACCATTTTTTGTACAAATATTCTTCAAACATTTCTACACAAGAATTAATAATTTATATTAATGTATAATGGTAATTTATTTAGAAACAAGCATTTAATTATCAGTTGAATCAAAAAATATTTTTGCGTCACTATATCTCAAGGTTAGCTCGCAGACATAATCTGAAGAAAAATAGTGTTTTTAATTATTGCAATTTGTTTATAAATGATTAAATAAGGCATTAAATATAAATTTTGCAGAAAATTTCCACACAGAAAAAAATAATGCAATTATTACTTTGATGGTTCAAAAACGTTAAAATTTTAACCTAGTTTTTATTTTATTAAAAAAATTCTATGGTGATGTATTTAATTGTTTTTGTTTTAATATGTACCTTAAAGGTTCTTACAACTGTGGTGAAAATTTTACTTTTTTATCTTCAATAGTTTTCTTGTCGAGCTAACCCAAAAGTCAAAAAATCATGTTTTTAGAAAACGCGAAAAAACCGAAAAACTTAGCTAACATACCAATATCTGTAGATTTAGTGAAGTCCACCTCCATATTCTGACGTATCTAACTTTGCAGAAGTCTCCAAAGCTCTTCTCAGCCTCTTCTTATTTTTTTTGCATCTTTTGAAGCATTTTTGAAGGCTCGCTCCGCTTCAGCTACTCGGCGGTTATCCAGGCGCCGCATCGCGTTCAGCATGTGATAGCCAGGTTCCAATCCCATGTGTTCCAAAACACACTTTCGTCTACTGGAACCATCGTTGAAGCAAATGACTGCATCCAAGACACCAATCTCCAGGGATTTCGGGCCAACAAAAGATGTTTTGGGAAGCCGTTCCCAAATACAGTGATTGAAACTCTCGTTGGGATTTTGGGTCTTCCCATGCAGGCACTTTTCCAGAAGCTTGGGACAACTTAGGGCCTAAATACTGGTTTTATTGCCTCCATTATGGCCTCTGGCAAACTGTGCTTGTGGTGATATACTTTACCGGTTACCAGGGACTTGTTGTATTCACACCATGTATCTGGGTCGTCGTCGAAAGTCGGGCAAAGTCCATGTTGTGGTGTTTCGTCTGTCGATAGCTTATGGAAGTAAATTGCCCAGATGGCGTTTCGCATTTCACTCACAGGCTTGCCAATATTTCTAGTAATGGCTAATCCATAATACGCCTGTATTAGCTTCACATGTTCCTTTGTTAGGCGTTTGTGTCCAGACAATTTCAGGCCATCTGATAGAGGTTTGCCTTTGTATTGTTCTCTTAGTTTCAAAAGGCGTGAGCCCATCCTCTTTTGCACATGACCAATACATTCGAGTTTTGTTACGCTTACATCCTCACCATAAACTTTGAGAGACTCGACGTTGTCGTATGCTTTAGAGTCGCCGTCACCCAGGTAATTAATGTATCGAACACTCCGTTTTTCAATAGAGCGTTCGAACATTCGCCGCACACCTTCAACTTCCATGCCACCACTGGTGCCGGTGTAGTTGGCCTGGCAGAGATGCGATTCTGGAGTACTGCCTTTGGCACAGAAAGAGCAATACTTTGTCATGCATTCCACATCCATGACCTTTCCAGTTTCAACAGAAGTTGCGACCACGACTCCATTGAGCGAAGTGAAGCCCCGCTTCTGCCACGTGCCGTCAAATGCAGCAGAGATGTCACGTCCACAATCACCCGCCGCAACGGTTTCCTCCACAGCAGCACACATGGATTCATTCGACACTGCAACCAAGCTCTCGAGAAGCTTTTCGTAGGAGCTGGAAAACTTTGTCGGGGGAGGGGGCAAGTTCAATATACCACATAGCACATCAGCAGCATTCTTCGATTTGCCAATGCACCTCATCCCGTAGGCAAGGCGGAGGTTGACGTCGTACTGATTAGTGGTCATGGAAGAAGACATGGTCGAAGCTGCATTCCCACAGCTGGTACAATTCAGAGTTATGCTCGATGCCAGTCCTCTTCTACTCGACAACTGTTCTTCGGCAACTTCACAGTTTATACCATCACAATGCTTGCATTTTACAAATTCCTGTATTAGTGCAGATAACAAGCCTATTTCAATAATTATTCGATTTTTATCCATTTGGCAAGTTGACACATCAACCAACTTGATTTTTTTCTTGGATGAACTGCAGTCTTGCATTTCGGCAGCTTCTTTTTCTGTTTTTGCAGCTTCATTCTTTAGCTTTGTTATCTTATTTTTATGCTGATTTGGATGACACTTTCTTTTCCAAAAGCTTTAGATTTCGGCATTTTTCAAATCAAAGTTAATTTTCAACAAAAACTAAAGAAAATAGAATAAATCGCAGCAGACAAATCGATAAGAAGAAATTCACGTGTAAAAACTCGCTGATATAACGTGTTTACAAGAGAAATAAACATCAATACCGTAGTTACAGGTTGCAGTTAAACCATGTTTCGGTAATCGATTGTAAAAAATAAAATATTTAATTATAGTTTTTAAAAAAACAAGAAAAAGTCGAAACCAAAACCAGAAAACCAAAACCGAATCTAAAATCATAAATTATGATTTACTTAATTAATTGCCTTAAAATATTTTTTTTGCTACAAGTTATATATTAATCGATCCGGAATAGCGCCCTCTATACAATGGTACCAAAACTAAAAATTCGAATTTTCGAAGGATTTTAACTACCCAGTGCCCTTAAGCAATGCACTTCAATAAATAACAGAATTGAGTGAGTGTTTGGTGTCTTGGGAATGAGTGAAACCTCTAATAAAATATTGAAGGTAGGATTAATTGATTATGGATTCATGGGGGGGTACAGTTAACAAGGAAATTGAAGCTAAGAGTGGCAGGGGAAACAAAGAAAAAAAAAGGGGGGGAATTTCTGGAGTTTATCACAGGTTACAATGCAAGTAGTACTTACAGTACATGAGGTTAGATCTCTGAAAGACAGGAATTTTGGAGCAGAAATAATTATATGATATGATAATTGAACTGTTATTATTGTAAAACATTCATATGATTATTTAATGGCAGAATATTGTTATGCTATGAACACGCACACACACCTTGGCCTCAGCCGCACACTAAAAACAAACACCTCACACACGAGTGGACTGTATAACAACTTTATTTCACAATATAACTCTTTATATAAACTACAATATTATTATTGCCAAAAGCACAGTTAGCTCCAGCGAATGCAGTGGTTGAATTCTTACATTTCGCTACATCTGCCGGCATACGTAGAATACAAACACTGAGGCGCAAACATGCTAATTAATTTGAAGTAAATTGAGTTGATTATTTAGGATAGGATAATCGTAGTGGTAAATTATTGTAAAACATTACCGATTAATTGATATATGGTATTGTTGTGCTAATCAATTGAAGTACATTGAGTTAATTATTTATGATATGATAATCGTAGTGTTAATTAATTGTAACACATTATTCAATTATTTAACTGTATAGTATTGTTGTGTTAATCAATTGAAGTAAATTGAGTTGATTAATTATGGTATGATAATCGTAGTGTTAATTATTTGTAAAACATTGATTTACTTATTTGATGACATAATATTGTTGTGCTAAACAATTGAAGTAAATTGAGTCGATTGTTTACGATAGGATAATCGTAATGGTAAATTTGTTGTGAAACATTTGGTTAATTATTTAATGACATAATATTGTTGTGTCAATCAATTGATTCATTGTCATAGTAATTATGTGCTGCATGCTATACTTCAGGAAAGGTAGCAGATGGATTGTCAGGTGAACTTAGTCCATATGCAGGACTTCGCTAATTTCGCATCTATATCATTATTATTAGGTGGAAATAATATTCGGTGTTATCAATGTACATCATACGAATGACTAATTACTGTATCAATATATATTATGAAATATTAACCATTATTATTTATTTAAGGAATTATCGTATATAGTGGACAATTATTCAAGATGGCTGATCATTTGGGAATTTCGGCGAATTGGTAGGTAAATAAAATTTTATTCGAAGAGGTATCAATAACAAAGGGGTCCCTTGGTTGAACACTTTGAGCACCCTTGTAATATTCTTTCTAGGAATGGTATTATAAACTTCAATGAGTTGAGTTATCATTCGTCACAATTGCTTGAATGATAAGAGCCATGGAATTTCATGAAAAATTGAACTTGATGTAAATTGACAACGAATGTAACATTGTATGCTTGTATATTGAACTCTGGAGGAAATTTCATGTCACATAGCTTGAAGGATAGGAAAACAATTATATAATTAATTAAATGGGTTTCACAAACTAAGCAAGGCTTATCGAACAATTAATCGGGAAAATAAGAGAATTTTTAGGGAGCAATTGTTTGTGACACAATGGAATGTTCCTTCAGGGATCAATTAGACATTAAGGATTTCTATTTAGGTGGTGGTATAATTACTCTTTTTAATTATTCATTGTTCATCAACTTATTCTATGTGATGATATGATATGGGATCCATTGTATGACCCAATAGTGTATTTTTAGATATTGTTGTACAATTGGCATTTTGATTGGTTGGAGGGAGCCCGGGGGAGTCAAGATGTAGGGAGGTAAATACAATAGGATAATAGGACAGTCTTGTGATGAGAGTTTGGATCTTGAGGCACGGGATACTGGGACTTTGTCAAAAAAAAAATTCTCATTTTTTCCTGAACTTTAGTGAGAGTTCTTGAGGATTAATTAGGAAATCTTTAAAGTCAAGGAATTAAGGAGGACGCCTGTACAAGGATCTTAGTGGAATTTGTAAACAGGAAAGGGGGACATTCGGTTATTGTGGTATGGCTATAAATTTAGGGTCTAGCCGACACTGGGTCTGGGTTAGTGACGTTATAACACAATACGTCTGGAAGAGCCTTTGTGGTAGATTCTCAGAACGAGATGTTTTCGAAAATAAGGGAGCAGATGTACGGGGCATTACAAAAGTCAAACTGGACCAATGGTAAAAATTTAAGTAACAATTTTATCAAATTTACTGACCATAGGGAAGTTAAGAGGCTGGACACAGGGGTGGATATTAAAAATCACGATTGGATAAAGCAACCGGAAGGGAGGAGTTTAGTTGAGGGGTCGAGAAAGTTGGACCAGAAAAAGCAGAAGAGAAACTCTAAGATAGTTGAGCCCCCCAGCTTTTAAGAATTTTTAAAGTAAAATATATATATTTATATATATATATTTAACTAACTCTTAAAAGTTTTGTTTTCTTTCTTAGAGACTGATTTAATTTAAAATTCAAAAAGGTCACACCATAGGTTTAAAATTAAATTTAAATTTAAAATTCATATTTAATTAAAATTCAATTAAAATTAAATATATATTGATTAAAGATGGGTGATTTCCCTACCTTCACTAATCTTGAGCAACTAGATGCTGCATTTAACCAACACAGCATAGGTCTTCCCTTTAACACAGATACATGCACAATACAGACTCTATTTGAAGGTGTTAACGTCGATCCGACCCTCATAAAAGAGAGACAGATCCCAATACTCCAGATCAGGAAAAGTCAGCACTTATAAATCACTGGATGGCGGAGTATTTCAAGGTGGCAGCAGCAAGGAAGGTACCCTACTGGATGTTAGGCAATCATTTCAGAAGAACCTGCATTACTGAAATCATGAAACCCGACTATGATGAAATAACCGGTTGGATAAGGGATGATAACACCATGGCAGAATGTCCCATAGCCAAAGTGACTGCTTATTCCAATCTCTCTCTGGAGTTCCGAGAGAATATACAAACTGTACTAATTCTCTCAGAATTCAATTCAGGAGAAGGAGAGATGTACCGGAAGAGCTGCATGTAAATGCAGAAACTCTAGTAGGTCTAAATAGGATTTTAACTGCAATCATTGAAAAACGTCGAGCAGCTCTAGGCAATAGACCAGCAAATGTAGGTACTGGATGTCAACATTACCCGTACCTCGTTGACTTCATTGCAAGTGGAAACAACCAGCCACTGATTGATTCAAAGAAAAGAACTAAAGGAGTAGGCGGAATTATTGGAGTACAAGGAAATGCAAATTTAGAAGAACTAGAAGAGCTTGATGCCACAGGTGTGGTTAAGCATGGCAGACTTTTGCTAACGACAGCTCTAGCAGAATACAGGCGTTTGAATGGAAACTTACCAGCAGGAATTCGCAACAGAAGAGAACCAGAAATGGTCAGGGCCCTTCTTGAACTCGATGCCATGAATGCTGAAGGCAATGTTGATAACTCAGTCTATAGACAGCAAATTGGTAATTTGGATATCATCTTCAATTTTTACTTACATTGTCGTGCTGCAGGCATTATAAATGGAGCTAATCCACCAGTAAATGTATTTAAGCGTCTAAACTTAACACTGCATGCCATAGGGACCAAAATACAAGGAAGAGCCAAAACCAACATGTTGACTAGAGCAGGTGCACCAATATCGAACCTTGTAAATTTACTAAATGTAACAGGTAGCAAACACCAACCACCTTACTGTCTGAACTCAAGAAGAGTCTACGATCTTGTCTCTGTGTTTGGGATCATCAAATATAATGATGTTAGAAGAAGCTTGATAACAGGAGCTGCCAGCCCAAGGTGCATAATTCATATGAAGATTAGCAACCTCATCGCTATGACATTAGTGATTACTTACTGGGAACTAATCCATGCTGCAGCGACTGATGAGGATATCAACGAGGCTGAACATATGTTCCATCAACTTCTCTTGCAAAAGACTAGTGAGTATTCCAATACGACCGGGAAAATTGGCAACTTATTTGATGTACAACTAATTCCTAATCAAGAAGTTCAACATATTGATAGACAGCGTTCAATTCAGGCTTTTTTGGCGCTAGCAGGCCTTCAGGTGTAAACAACAGTGTAATGGACTGCCTATACCATAATAAAGAAATGGTGGGCAGATCCCCATACTGCAAGGCCTGCTATTACATTAAAAGCCTTAAAAAAAACTCTTTCTTTCGTTATTTTGTACCACTTTTCTTATTTGTACCACTTCCTATTAAAGTTACACACAATTTTGAAATTTTTTAAAGTATTAATGTTTAATCTTGCTTATTACCTCTCTTATTTCACAACTTCAACCCTCAAGATTTTCCTTCAAGTCTACAGAATTCTCATTCCTTTAATTGTATTCCTACTTGTCATACACATCTTTACATCCGATGGTATAGCTGAAACACACCATGAACAAGATCCATGCAAGCTGAGTCAATGCTCCATGCCCACCCTTGACCACTACAACACCGATGATGATGATCTAACCCCTTTCATAAACCTTTTTTTGCCAATATACGCCATTGACTTTATGTGTAGAATTTACTATTTTACATATAACTTCATAAACCAATAAAAACAACCTCAAACCAAAACAAAACTCAAAACAATAACAACAATAAACCCAAACCAAACCAAAAATAAATTAAAATTTAAGTTAAATTAAAATTAAAATCAAAATTAATACTAAAACTAAGATTAAAATTTATCAAAATTAAAATTTAAAAAGCATAGGGGCTACGAAATCTTCGGAGTTAACCTCTCGAGCAGCCTTTAACTTAGAGTAGAGACTGTAGATTAATTCGGGTCGATTGAGACCGTAGCTATATCTTGTTTATTATAGGTAATTTACGGAACTGAAGATGTTACTCCTATTCATAATAAATAAGTCAAATTGTTCTAAAGACAATTAAGTACTTTTAAATATTTTTTTTTTAAATATCTAATTGGAAAGTAACATGTAACAAAATTTCTAATTTTTTCATTTAATTAGTTAATTAACGAAAATAAAAACTATAAAACGATATTTTATAAATTAACTAGGTCTGAAATAAAAAATATAAATTCAAAATATTTTTTATTTGTAACAATTATTGTTTGGAAATACATATTTAATTAAGGTAACACACGTAACGAAATGTCTCTAAACTGTTGTTCCGTGCAGCATTCTGTTTTGAGTTGCTGAATTTATAAGAATTTACATTTTGTTATTGCTATAGCACAACAAAATTTATATTTACTGCTAATTATTTAAGAATTAAACTGATTGTTATTTTATTTAGAATTAGTCAAAACCAATTATTTAATGGATAAAGCTTAAAAAGTGCCGTTAACTGGATCTGAAAGAAAAAAGGTGGAGAGAAAGAAAAAAGGCAAATGAACCGGCATTCCAAGTACAAGAAAATAAAAGAATCGAATCATTAGGCAATGAGAGTGAAGAAAATGACTGTTATTGAAAAGAAGCTATATAAAGCCAAAGTAACAGAACAGGTGGAAAAATTTAAACGCAAGAAAGACGCTACAGTAAAAGAAAGATATTGGATCAAATAATGTTAACAACGATATGCAAACGCCTCAAAAGAACAACCCTATTTGAGACCTCAATCATTAGGAAAAGCAGTGCGAAAATCTTTGAAAAGTCTGCCTACATCTCCAAGGAAAAAAATTGCTGTTATATCTGGATTAGCAAAACGTGTAGGACTTGAGCTTTCCAAAAAAAAAATGGAAAATAATATCAAACCTTCTGCTCAAACTATTTCAGATGAATTAAAATCGATGGTTACCGATTTTTACTTTAGAAGTGACATTGTCTACACGATGCTTGGCTTAAAAGATGAAATGTTTGTTTGGATTAATGGGAAGAATACAGGTAAAAAAACGAAAATACTATCTGGCCATGATTCTTAGAGAAGTTTATGCTACATTTAAACTGTTATATCCTGAGCATTCAATTTCGTTTTTTAAATTTTGTTCTCTGCGCCCAAAAAATGTACTTTTATTGAAGGATACACCTATGGACCAATGCAAATGCATACACCATGAAAATTTCATTCTTAAATTAAAAGGTCTCAACCAAGTTTATGACAATTCATGGTGGGATAAACATTTATGTGCTTCTGGTATGAAAAATCTAGACTCCAGTTGTTGGAAAGGGTAATGCAACACCTGTAAAAACGGTGCATTGTTTGGAATCAGTTCTGATCCATCTGTAAATGTAGCTTGGCAAGAATGGGGAAAAGATTCAAATGGTCGTTTAGTGAAAAAGCTTTATGACGATAAGTGTAAGTGTGCCGGGGAACTGTATGAAAATATCATCAAAAACTGGTCTAATTTTCAAAAGCATACAAGGATAAAAATAATCCAAGGTAATAGTTTCCAAATGGAAATAAAAAAGAAAGAGGGACCTAAAACTAGAGTTCTTCAAATCGATTTCGCAATGGTATATTCCTGCGAATATCAGAATGAAGTACAATCTGCTTTGTGGTCTCGAGCATCAGTACAATTATTCACAGCTGCTGTATTCGTCCATGGGGTATGAACACCTGTATAAAGTTAAATCTTCTTCATTAGACTCGTCAGAAATAATTTACAGTGACGGACCAAGTTCTGAATTCAAAAATAAGTACATGGTTAAACTCTTGCATCTTCTGTCCCTAAAATATAAAAAACCATTTGTTTGGAACTACTTTGCTACTTCACATGGTAAAGGAGCTGTTGATGGAATCGGTGGAAGCGCAAAATCATTAGTTCGAAGCAAAATCCAAACTCAAGGGGAAAATAGAATAGTAGTTCAGAATTCTGAAGACTTTGCTAAATTAGCCAAAGAACTTATGACCAACACAACAGTTCTTCACATAAATAACAATGATATTAATGCTCTAATTGAAAATGTAAACCCATGGCAAAATGTGCAACCCTTTAAAGGCATAAGTTCAATGCACGTGATTGAAGTGTCGAAAAATGTTTCAAAAATGTGGCACACGAACAGTCAATATTCTCTAAATTGTCCTCCTGATATAACTTCTTCTTAAATCATCTTTAATTCAAATAAATAGGTAGTGTTTAACACGAATTTTGGCGAATCATTTGAAATTATTTAATAAAAATTCACACGGGTTCACACGTAACGTTCTAGTAACACACGTAACGCGCTAATATTAGTAAGTATCTAAATATTATTAAACGAAATAAATAAATGAATGGTACCATAAACAAGGTTTATAATATGTCTCTCAGTGAATAAAATGTTATAGCTTAATTCATTCATAATTCACAGAAATGCGACAATGTTTTTACGCTTTCAAATATCTCTCAATATAAAGGGTAACACACGTAACGAACTTTTAAGATTTATTTTCACACATCCATAAATCTAATTTCATGTATTTTTATTTTGGAAACTTATAAAGGCATGAAACTTTAACTTCCAACACTAAAAAACATAAAAATAAGTTTGCTAGAAAGTACCGTAAAATAGAAAAACGTGTAAAATCAACACACGTAACGAAAGAATCGCCCTACATGTTTTTTCTTTGTATATTGTAAGGAACAGCAAATAACTGTTAAAGTACAGAGATGATTTTTTTTCTATCTGAATTTGTTCCAAAAATCAGTTTTATTTTGAGCACTATTTAAAATATCTGGGGAAAGTGGAAAATAAACAAATTCAGATAGAAAAAAATCATCTATGTACTTTAACAGTTATTTGCCCTTATTGGCAAAAATTGATTCTTTTCATGTAATTTTTCTAGAAAAAATATTGAAAATAATTATGTTTATATATATGTTATTTGAATTCCTTATAAGAATTGACTTTAAATATTTTTTTTTGTCGAATATGAAACAATTTCTATAAATTTCATGCATTATTTATTACATATCAAATGACATTTGAATTTCATTAGGAATTCTGTTATTCAAAACTCATATTTTGCATAACTTTTTTAATAAATTTTTATATTTATTTGTGATGTTTTTAGCTAAGGATTTTTATATTTATTTATCAACATGTTCTAATCTTGAATCTTGTTTGAATATGTTTTCAGTTTGTTTTAAAATACTAAATGATAGTATAAATCTTAAAATATATGCATGTTGTCGAAGAAATAATGGTGTCGGTGGCTTGAAAAGGGGAAAAATATCTATAAATATTATGCACAAAACATAGTTCGATACGACATAAAAACATTGAATGCATTTTTTTTAGAAAAGCACTACGAAATAACAAAGATTGACAATTTCAGGAAAGGCTGAAAAAAAACAAATATTACGTGCAAAACATTATTCGATACAGCAGTAAAATAGATAATATACATTTTTTTGCTATTAAAAATTGGGAATGCAATTGCTAATTTTGCCGAAGGTTGCCATAATGGGAATGTTTCAGCATTTTGTCAAAGAAAACAAAAACATAAGGATTGAGAGGACATAAGGTGGTGAGACTGGAAATAAAATTAGGTCATTTATTTTGCCATAATTTCAGACATAATTCAGATTTTTTCCCCAATCCTCCCTCCTCTTCCCTAATCATATTTCATTGGTTGCTTCGGTTTCACTCTCAAAATGACCAATAAAAATGAAAAGAATTTTTCTTCCAAGGCAAGCAGTCTTTAACAAATGTTTTGAACACAGCACAAGAGGTTGGCATTTAAAAAATTTAATACATAAAATATTCTTAGAAAATTTGAATACAAAAACATAAGTAATTCCAAACAATAAATGACAACAAACTGTTGGAGCTGTTACCATTCACAACATGAAACAATCCCATTCCGGGTTGGCATAGTATAAACCATTTTTATTCATTTATTATATATTTTTTTTTAATTTTTTCAAGAAACCCCTCCAAAAGTCTTGTTACAATGTGTTTTGTTATAACCATGTTTTTTTTGTTACAATTTTTAAAAAAAATATTTAGGATTATTGTTAGGTTAGAATTATCGTCGCACTAGAGCTACACGAGGGCTATTGGCGACGGGCGTCGTATTTTAGAACCACAGTCAAGTGACGAGCCGACACCTGAATATTCACCCAACGCAACCGTTAAGGGCGACATCGTACGCAGCGTTAGGACTTTGAAGGATATTTAACGTGTACTCCCTTACACAGGGTATTATTCGTCGGACATTTTTGGCTGCACGGGCCGTTTATAGGTCGGCAGTTATTTTGGCGATGCCCGGACCCGAACCTGGGACCTTTCGCATGCTAGGCGAGTGCCTAACCGACTGGGCTCCCCAGCCCTTAGGATTATTATTAAATTTTATTTAATTTTGTAAATAACTTATACTTCTCTTAAAACAACTCAACTCATTTCAACATCACTTAAGCGAAGCAATAAACCAGCTTACACAACCAACATCACTTATAATAATAACAGTTGTTATCCCTGTTTACCTGTTAGTCTGTGTTCTAGCTCTGTTAGTAAAAAAATGTCTAGCTCTGATAGTAAAAAAGATTTTGTTCACTATTCTTATGAGGTGAAAGTGAATGAAAGTAAAGGCTTTATTAGAGCTATATTTAAAAAATGTAAAAAAACAGAAATGAAAGAAGATGTATTAAGGATGAAGAAACCTGTGGAAACTTGTGGCAATATTACTACATGTATGTTTCTTAATTAACTTTATTATTTTTAAACCTATATTTTAATGTTGTTCAATGTTTAAAAAAGAGTGGTTAAAACCAAAATAAACATGGTTTAATTTTTTTTTTCATCGCTCCCAATGAAATCACAGTACGGAGCGCGTGACGATATAAAAAACCAATGAGTTTGTAATATATAATGGACTTAAAAAAATATTATATAATGTAGATAATTAAGATAAACAAAGTTCTCTTTTATGGGCACAGAATTCAACTTACAAATGTGTATATTTATCTATGTGAAGGCCCCCTTCCCCTACTATTTATTTAAAACTAAATTTATCACAATATAATTAACTATTTCTTAAAATTAATTTTGTTACCTTTAAAATGATACTTCATTTATTTTTACAAAATGATTTTGAACTGTGTGAAAATAAACTTTTTCCAAATGTAAACTGAAAGTTGAATCTGGATAAACTAGAAATAGGTAACAACAAGAAGCTATACATATGCCATCTGGTGGTGAGACTGGAAATAAAATGAGGTCATTTATTTTGCCATAATTTCAGCTGTCCCACCGTCCCAATCCTCCCTCTTCTCCCCTAATCCTCCTACAAATATCTTTACTATCCACCGGCAACTCTCCTGCAAAGGGAGGTTGAAGTGAAAAGAATGCAAACCCAAATAAAAAATCTGCTGGTCAATTGCTATCCAAAGAACCAAAGAAGCATGCTTTAATAACGAGTTTCTTTCAGCGAAAATAGTATGTGTCCAGTAAAGGCCCTTTACGGTAATTTACAGATTATGTTTATTTTTTTCCTGTACAGATTATGTTTACATTCTTCCGAAAGTTCTGCACAAGTTGCAATGTTATATGGATTCAATTGTCATGATGTGTGCTATACTTGTGAATCTTCAGCCACATATAAAATTAGACCTCCAGAGTAAGTTTTTAATCTATTTTTAGTTTTATTTATTTACTCATGTAATTTCTAAAACAAACATAATATAGTGCCACAGTACTCTTAAAGATATAATGTATGCTTATCAGCAATTTAGTTAAGGCTAAAGTCAGCATGGTTTATGTGAGAGATTATTTTTTAGAAGCAGATATAGGAGGAGCAGTTATGTAGAGGGAGGAATGGGACACACTAAAGAGGGAGGAACGGGATATGTCCCATTCCTCAACTCTGTTACTAAACAAATGAAACATTTGAAATTGAAAACATTTAGATTTTGTTGTAACAATTATTGACTTTGGTATTGAAACTATATTCTCACATTTTTTTTTATTTACTAGCCCATAGTGAACTTTATAACCATAATGCTGAATACAAAGCCCATAGTTCTGAAGTAAAGTGTAATTCCTGCCCCATGTACTAGATTTTAAAGTCAGAAACACAGCATGAATCTGTTTTATAACAATGTAATTTAATATACATGACTTTCAATTTTATACTAAACATTTTTTTTATTTTAGAAAATGCCACGAAAGTGGAAAAAAACATCCAGACACAGAAGAGGTGTCAAATCAAAAGATTTTACAGTGTGTTGAAATGGTTGTGAAAGAAAATAAGAGTATATTCGAGAGGTTTCAAAGGCCATGAACATTTCAAAATCGGCTCTTGCACGTCATGTAGCAAAATTTAAGAACACAGTTGATGTAGATAACATTATTTTTAGAAAAGATTTGGTAAGTGGAATGGTGTCCACAACTGACCAAGAAACTATGCAAAATGATTATCTCCTCACCTCCAGTTACATGAATTATGGCCTTGATATGCATCAAGTTCAAAAATTGGCATACCAATATGCAAATGGATTGAATCTAAAGATTCGAGATTCATGGAAATCAACCAAAATTGCTGGAAAGGACTGGTTTTGTGGTTTTATGGATCGACACCCAAAACTTTCCCCGAGATCCCCTGAAGCTACTTCTTTTGGAAGGGGTACAAGCTTTAATAAAGCTAATGTGGCATCCTTTCATAAAAATCTAAAAAGTTTGTATGAAAGATTAATTTACAACTGATCGAATTTATAATTGCGATGAGACAGGAGTTACAACTGTCCACAAACCCCCAAAAGTTGTGGCTGCAAGAGGAAATAAACAAACCATCCCTCCCATACTCATGTCCCACTCCTCCCACCCAAGAGGGAAGAATGGGACAAAATTCTTGTAATTTGAATTTCTCAACAGTAATAAAATTATTCAACATTTAAATGCTGTGTATTTTTAAAAAAAATTTAAAACAAGTTTATTATTTAACCATTTACATCTATAAATAAGCAGGGGACAATGAATAAAAAAAATATGTGAAAATGTCCCAATCCTCCCTCTCCCCTACTATGGTGAATTTCAGAGACATTCTTTGTAGATGAATAGCTGGTGGATAGTAGAGCCATCTTCTTTGCAGCAGGATTACAGGTGGACATTAAAGACAGCTAATTTTTATGGGAAGATTTCTAGGCGATTGCAGTGGCAGTTTCTCTACAGAATTGATTTTTTGCACTTCACTACTACATTCAGATCTTTTATTTAAGTTTAACATTTGGGGCATTGGCAAATTGCAACTTGTCTTCAATTTTTTCTTTGATATGTGCTCTTTATAAGTTGCATATACTGTGTGAATGGCTTTCCTCATTCACATTAGGTTTTAAATCAATTGCTTTTAGTTTTTGTCGTCTTAAATTATATTGCAGAAATTGCCTCATAATTTTCCACTGTAAGCGCGGTGATGATGTCATCCATTATGTTGAAACTGCCTTCAACGAGGGGACCAGAAAATGGAGTTAAAACAGCCTTGACAAGTTTAGGCAGGGCTTTATATTTATAAATAAGTTATGCAAAAACAATATACTGGCTCATTGATTTTTCTGCACCACGTACGAATTTCGCTATTTTGGGCATCTTTTTCATATAACCAAGCAAATCTTCATTGATTTCTTATTCCCAGTTCTTTTACTTTTAAAACTTCTCCATCCGTAATAAATTCCATATTTCAAGAATTATTTCATTCTAAACTAATGACATGACTAGAAAGAATTTCAAAATAAGCGGTTTACCATCTAAAAGTAAAGAACTTTCATTTCATTTAAGTTCGGGACCATCATTCCCTGTATAAATTCAAAATTATGATGTATCATTTCGCTTTTCGTGAACATTTTATAAACAGAAGAAAAACGTTGAAGAACAACAACTCTGGATTAGGAACATAGCGAAAATCAGCCACCGCTTATTCTAACAACATTCCTCATGTATCACAAACAAAATAACTTGATATCATAAAGCGAGTTAAAAATTCTAACAACAAAACAAAACTAAATCACTCTCTATTTAAATAAACAATCCTGCATCTAAACCGAAAACATGCATTGCCCATGCGTAGTTGTGATGCAATAATGAGAGGAGCGCCGTGCCGCCTGAAGAAAAACAACAGCGACACCCCCCGCAGAAACGAGCCTTGACGTCATGATCCGTTTTGTGAAGTCACCGTTCCGAATGTTCCGATCACAAAAGTAATTAAATATTTTGTATTAAAAAATAGCCAACAAGTTTTCGATTGTGGAAAGTGTATATTTGATACAGGTGCAGAGATTTTTGGAAAAATATTCCGTCACGTTTCCGTAGATGGATGTTTAGGTTTTATGGCACAAGGGCATCTAAGGCCATACTGCGCCAAACACTATAATTTTAAAAGATTAAAATGGAACATAAAAAAAGACAGAACCTTTAAGAACTAAATAAACCACAAGGTTTTGATAAAAGGCTAAAATGGTGCTTTAAATATACATAGGACATTAAAAAACTGACACTAAATCAAAGCATAAAATCCAATATCAACAAAAAAGGAAAACAAAGCATGATGTGGGGGACGAGATAAAATGTGATGGATAGACGGGTTTAAGATGCTAAAATGTTTAAGCCTGCTCCATGTGAATGCTGGACAGTCAACTAGTATATGATGAACACTCAATGAAACATCACACAAATGGGATGACCTTCTGCCAGCAGAAGATGTGCATGAGTTAGTCTTGTGTGCCCGATCAGGAGACGTGCCAGCACTACCTCCTGCCTTCTGCTCGGTGATAGAAAAAAAGGCCAGGTTATGGATGGGGTTATGTTGTGAAATTTATTTTCAGTTAAAAGGTCCCATTCTTTTTGCCATACTATATTAATTGAATGTGCACAAGCCAGTTTAGCATCGGGCAAATTAAGCGGGGCGCCGCTTCTTTGCCGCGCGGCCGCCTCCTCATTGCCCGGAACCGTCACGTTCCTGTATTTGAATAAAAAATTAACGGAAATCCGTATAGATACGGAGTACTTTCACCCATGGGGCCCAAAGGTTTTAGCTGTATAACACACAACTTGAAGGGGTTTGACAGTCAGTTTATTTTGAGCTGGCTGTTAGAAAATGGTTACCAGCCTAAGGTCAGTCTCCAGGGTTGTAAACTCATGTGCATTGAGGCGATTTCTCTTCAAATGAGGTTTATTGACTCCTTCAACTTTATGTCAATGGCCTTATCAAAATTCCCCGAGATCTTTTGGAAAACAAGAAATGGCTAAAGGGTGCTTTCCTCATTTTTTCAACGTTGATGATAACTAAGACTATGTGGGATACTCCCAGCCCCAGAATTCTATAGTCCCGATACAATGTCTGCTTTTGAAAGGGCTTATGAGGAAAGAAAATGTCTACCCTTCAACTTCAAAGAAATGTTTTTGTACTCCAGGTAAATTGTCTCCTTGTGATGCATACAATTTTTTTTATGACTTTTTGTTACGTACAGCTTGGATGTAACAATTTTGCAGGAATGCTGCCTGGATTTTCGACAGAGGAAACGTTTAACTGCCTCGAACTTCGGTACTATATGCAAAATGCTTCCCACAACAAGTTGTGCAAACATTCAAAGGGCTTCTATACAGCACCTTTGAGAACTCTGCAACAAAATACACACATCAAAAGCATTGACACCTTTCAAATAACCCCAATAACCAGCAAAGGAATGCAATCTATAAAATATTTAGGTAAAAGGCAAATATTTATTGTAACCTCACACAAATAAATAAAAAACATAACCGTTTTTAGTAAGTTCAAGGGCAGTTGCATATTACACAGAAAGATTTTTCTTTTTGCAGTATGGTCTCCCATGGGATTGGTAGTCGATAATAGAAATAGTTGATTTTTGGAAGGGAAAAAAAATGAGTCCCACCTAATAAAATTCTACAAGAATTGCAATCTTCCAGAACTAATTGATCCAAAAGGCAGCCACGATCAATGCTCATTGGAGATCCTCAATAAAATTTGGAAAAGTTAGCAACTGTAACAGGTAAGCTTATATACCGGATGTCCAGAAAAGGACTCCTTGATTTCAAAATTAAATATCTCGAAAACCAAGATCGATAGAGCGATGCAGTAAACGGTATGTTTATTGTGAAAGCTGTAAGAATTTTATACAACAGTTTGAAATAATAGTTACAAAATCTGCAAACAGGTGGCGCTGTAATCGCCATACTTAATGCCTAGTTTAAATAGTGATCCGATGCCCAGAGCAATCAGTTCCACTACTGAAGCGTGAAAGGAGGTTAGCGTACCGAAGGTTAAGTTTGAATATCTTCGCACTAGAGCTACACGAGGGCAATTGGCGACGGGCGTTGTATTTTAGAACCACAGTCAGCGCGTACCGAAGGAAGATATTAAAACCATGTACTCCATTGAACAAAGCGTTTTTCTGGTGCTAGAGTACCACAGGTTAAAAAAGAGTCCTACGGCAACAAGGCGCAATTTTCAAGCACGATTTAATGTTCCAAAGGACCCGTTCCGAAACCATTCGTACGCTCTTCGCCAAATTTCAACGAACAGGCAGCGTAACTGATGGTCTAGTGCGGAATGTTGGCCGCAAGCAAACTGCAGTTAAGCCTGAAAATGTCGCCACAGTTTCTGGAATTATTCAGCAAAATCCAATGTCATCCGTCCGTAGAATTGCATCCGAGACTGGTTTGAAGCGTTCCAGCACGTAGAAAATACTGAGAAAGAGCGTACACATGTTTCCATTCAAAATTCAAACTCACCAGGCCATACCTGTACGAGCTGTGCAACAAAGGGTTGACTTTGCTAATCAGATGCTCACAATGATTGATAGTGAATAATTTGATGTTGGCTGCATCTGGTTTACAGATGAAGCACACTTCCACCTGAATGGATTCGTGAATAAACAGAACTGGCAATTTTGGGGTTCCGAAAATCCATATTGGTGTGGATGGATGGATATTCGGGTTTTATGGCGCAAGGGCATCTAAGGCCATACTGCGCCAAACACTAGGTTATCCCATATTGGTGTGAAGCGAAACCCCTGTATTCTCCTAAAGTTACTGTGTGGGCTGCAGTATGCATCAGAGGCATTGACTCTTTTTCATTTGAGTTTAGTTTGAATTGGCGACGGGCGACGTATTTTAGAACCACAGTCAAGTGACAAGCCGACACCTGAGTAGTTACCCAACGCAACCGTTAAGGGCGACATCGTACGCAGCGTTAGGACTTTGAAGGATATTTAACGTGCACTCCTCCACACGGGGTATTATTCGTCGGACTTTTGGCTGCACGGGCCGTTTATAGGTCGGCAGTTATTTTGGCACACAATAATAAAATAAATAGTTTTATATATGATGTATTAAATAATTTATAACCACAAGATTTTCTTCAAGCGGTAACTGTAATGGCCAGAAACATGTATTATTCTCAGTATTATTATTTACACAGCAACACACACTGAGCTAAAGAATACTAACCTGGAGTGATGACTTCTGGAAGTAGGCAAAAAGACACTAATTCGACCCTTTTGCCCAACTCATTCTCCGCTGGTTAACATCGTTTTACACTGTCGATTTAATCATCGTGTTTTTATGAATGAATTTAATTTTTTTGATGTAGAAGAAATCATTTTTTATGGTAATTTATTTTACAAACGCTGGGAGTCGCTAAAAGAAGCAAGACATTGGAAGAAAGTCCGTATTCAGTGATCAATTCTAGTGTCAATATAATTCCCCATTGACGACAATCCATGTACAAGCCTGATTACGATTGGGATTTCTGAAGTTTTAAAATTAAAAACTAATATTGGCTGAATTTTATTATAATGAATTACGCAAATAAAAGTTTTGTCAGGAATACAAAAGAATGAAATCAAAGTAAAAATCGTACTTTACTATAAGTACCTTCCCGTAAATAACATCGATATTTATACCGTATTTTTCTTGGTGTATATGTTAGATATACCTGGTATGAAAACTGAGCTACAGAATACTGGCTTTAGCTCAGTGGGAATAAATACTTTTTTACAACTGCAGGTTGCTTAATCGTTCTTTAAAAATAGGCACTCAATTTCCACTGAATATCAGCTCAGTGTAAATTCCTGTTTTGATTTGGAAACAAAAAGTTCCTTCACTTTAGTATTTGTTTATAAGTAGATAGTACCTTATCCAAAATTCTTTTATGAGTATATATATCTTACTCATTATTTGAAAATAGTCTTACTAATAAATCTCAATATATGATCTTATTTTAAAAAAATAATGTTATTAAATATAACTTTTATATCTAATTTAAATGTGATGATATAAATTTGAAAACAATGATTAACAATGCAGCTTTTCAATAATGTTCTGCGTGTATTCAATAAAGTTGATATATTTTAGTTATTTTCTTTAAAAATTCTCTTGTTTTTTATTTTTGTTGTAAAATGTTGAACATGGTACAAATTTATCTTTTTACAAATATCCAAGAGTAATCAACCAATTGAAAAAATTTGAGTTTAACCTTAAATATGGATGAGAAGTGCAACTGGAGTTAAGACAAAGCCTTATTAGAGACGTGTAAAATTTAAATTTGTTTCCAATACAAGAATAAATCTCTAATTCAAGGGGATTAAATGTGTGATGAGTTGGAAGTATGTAGAAATAAATTCAAAGTAAAATTCAAATGTATATTAATACAATTTTTTTATTGCATTTATATGTTTTTGACCCTTCTAAATATAGAATGCATAAAAAAGTTTTCGTAATTTTTTTATAAATTCAATATGGTTTTGAATTAGGCGAAATGATCAAAGTTCCAAAACGGTTTGAAAAAGTGATCAGGAAACATGGATTTTTTTTTATTGGTCAATGGATTATGTATGGAAAGAAGTAGAACAATTAAGAGAATTATATTGTCCAACAAATATTACATTAAGATAGGAATAAAAGAAATTGTGCCCGATTGGAAACTGTAAACCTAACGTCCCATGGTACGTAACACTCAGCGCCTAATGCGTTTTACTACTGCCGTGAGGATATGCTGCGCGGTCGGCTATCATTTTCGGATGTTCGGTAAAACGTAATTGCATTCGCGTAAAAAACACTAAATTTTCAATCGAAGTTCGAGAAGTCAAAATTTTCGATTAAATCTTGCATTAGGTTAAAGGTGATAAATAGAAGATGAAAAATTTGAAGCAAGTATACGAAAAAATAAAAATATATAGCAAAATGAAACTGAAAAATAGTTCTTTTGACTACTCGCACGCATAAACAAAGATTGAGGTGACGAGCGGTTTCGGCGCGCTGACTATTCACTCCAGATCAGTATTCTTTAGCTCAGTGGCAACACATGACCAATATCAATTATTGATTTTCTGGAAAAAATTTCCAGCAAACTACTGGGGACCCTATTTATTGTCTTTTTCTTAAGACTTATACAGGGGTCAAGTCATGTGACGTTAACTATACTTGATTTGTCAAAAAATTATAGACCAAGGCAATTGCTTCAGAACGCCTATGTCTTTGCCTTGCGTAAAAAAACAATTCATTACCATTATTCCTCTAAATTCCACGTAAAAACATACTTTGTCGCACTCTTTTCATTATAATCCCTAATAAGTGCAACCCTTAGTTTATTCAACCTTTTAAGCTGTAAACTCATTTGTTAGAAAATGCAAAAAAAAAATTATTTTCAAACGGGTAACATTCGGTGAAGTTTGCTGCTAAAACATTTAATTTGAATTTATACAGCTTGTTTTGGATTTTACACTGTTTACCTCAACCCGTTCCTCGAGTATCAAAATCTAATTTCATTTCTTTCGTTTTTTTCTCTTCTCTTTAGTATTTATTCTGTGTGCACACTTGAAAAATTTTTACTTCCTCTTTTTTTTATTGATTCGGATCCCTGTCAAATCACCATTTTGATTATTCCTTTCTTTTACTATCTAAAATTTTATACTCGATTTTTCAAAATGGTTTGTAATGAGTACGCTAAAATCTATCTAACTTCTTACCTCGTTGGAAATCATTATTTCCAGTGTAATAAAACGCGGCTTACAGCCAACTCAATGAGCCAGCCTTCAAGCAAATGGATTCTTTTGTGTAGGGTGCATCCGAAATCGGCTTGTGAGACCGTCTTGCCGAAAGGACTTAGCTTTGAGTGGCTATTATGTAGCCCGTGAGAAAACTCCAATTATCACTTTTATCTATTTATTGTAGGTGTAACGAGTCCTGTTAATAATCCTTTAGTTATGTTTTGTTGCAGCTAGAATCATTTTTTTTTTGTATTTTGTACTAACAATAATTCAAATCAGCTGTTAAATTGTCACTCAACAACCTTCCTAAATTTTCATCTCATAGTGCTATGCGAATCCTGAGTCATTTGAACAAGTTTTCCTATATTTTGAGAGCTTTTCCTCTAGCCATGGACGGTTGGGGGCCACGAGGTTACCGCGACAACCAAGAACCGTTTCTTTGTGCTTGCGGCATGCCCCCACCTCTTGTTCGGCAATTTTTGCAGCTGATGCACCAACTTCGAGAGGCACGAATAGGACGACTTAACATCGAGCCTATGGAAAATCTTCCCGGTGACCAATAGGTAAACTTTTCTCTCTCCAAAAAAAAAATTCTATATTTTCACTTGACGACCCTTCCATCCCATTCGTTGATGTCAGAGCGAGTTTCGCGAGCTTCTTGGGGAGAAGCCTTTCCGCCGCTGCCAGATGCTGGCCCGTTACTGGTCCTACGTATCTGACAGTTGACCTCACCTATGGTCCGTGTCGGAAACACTCTTTGCCGCCACCTCCTCCTCCTGAACGTTCCGGGATTGATGATGTAACATCCAACCTTTGCGGAACACGCGTCCAAATGTCGTCCAACGTCTGGAAACGCTCCAAAACCACAGGTCTCACCTCAGAGTAAGGACACCCGCCCAACTCAAAACACCATCGGCCGATCCACTTCAAAGAAGGATTTCAAGGTCGACAAGCAGAAACATTCCGTTCTGGAAGCTGACTCGAGGGGGTATTCTTCCCAAAGTTGATGACCCATTTCGAGGTAGGTGCCAGATCCCCAGGTGTATCTGCAACTAGGGCCCTGGGGTCGATTTTCGTGAGCTTGTAAGGTTGTTCGTTCCCCACACACGGTAGAGACCTCCCCGCGCGTCAGGGCCGGACACTGGTTTCAGTGACAAACATACGGACGCGACTATCTCGTTGTGGACAGTGGAATTTTGTTGATAGCATGACTATGGAGAATGTAAGAGAAAATGGTCGGAAGGACCATATCCTAGCAGAGGATTCGGACCTTGAGGTGCCGGACACGGATATAGAAGAACTGGCTGCAAGGAGAGACGCAGCACAGAAGATGAGAGAGGAAAGATCTAGCTTCCTCGCAGCAGAGAAGGGAACTCTAGCTGATATGTTTAGAATTAAAGCAGAGCGATACAAAATCAAGAGCAACAAACACAGAATGCGCGTTGGTGAGCTCAAGCGCAAGATTGCAGAACTCGAAGAGAAGTTGAGAGCAGCTAATTGCGAAATCAACTCCCATAAGGAAAAGACCTCCCCAAGAGTCGATTCTTGCGTTGGAACAATCTTGGAGGGGGTCGATGTTCCTCTAAGAAATATGACTGGTGGCGTTGAGGCCTCAACGCAGACAAATCGCCCACCAAAGGTAAGGGAAGTTGGCTGCCAAATTGAACAGATGGGATCGCGAGTCCTGTCGACCGGCGCCCCCCCCTTACCCCCCTTTAGTCTTGCAGAGGCCTCGACTCAAACCACCGTACCAAACTTGAACAAGGAGCAAAAGAAGAAGAAGGCGAAAAAGCAACAGGTCAAGGCAAAGGTTCCAAAGCCACAGGCAGGAGCTGCACTCCCGCCGACGGAACCAGCCAAAACCGATGACGCTAATTGCAAACCTTCGGATTCAAGTAGCTCCCGCCTTGACAACCAGGACGCTGGGACCAGCGCCCAGGGGGCAGAAGTCCAGCCCCCGAAGGTCACCTCCCTGGATAAGGACAGGTCCCCCACACCTCAGATTCTGGCCGTACCAGAATCGCAGGGGGAAAGTCCTGAATGTAATCAGGCCACCAAGTCACAGACTGATGCGCGCCATCAGACGCAGGTGGAGATTCCATGTCAAAGCAAGAGGACAGTTATCGCACAAACTTCCGGCAGCGAACGCTCTTTCGCTGAAGTAGTTGGTTCGGGTTCATCTCGCCAAAAAGAAAAACAGGTTAAGAACACGGCCCCCAGTCGCAACTCCGGTAGCACTGGGAGACACCCGGTCACACCAGGCACCGCCGTGAAGAAAACCTGGCCCTACATTCGGGAGGCCTTGGTTGTGGGCCCACTGGGGAACACTCCTTCCTCGAAATTACCGTTCCTCTCCTTCCTGTGAGAACCTTCTAGAAACCAAAGGCTTGGGGAAACCTGCACATGCAAGAAGTACCCTGGCTGGAGGCATAGTAATGTTCTTCGCAGACCTTCAGTCCCTCGACGCGCTCGAGGAAGCACTGGGTCGAGATGACCTCCGTGAACAGATCTCGGTCAGGCGTAGCTGTGGAAACAGCAGGAAACCCCAGATCAAGATCTGCGATATGGAGGACATCGACTCCGAAGTTGAGGGAGAATCGAGAGCTGGGCGTAAACTCCCTGATGGAACACTGAGGTTCATTTACAAATACAGCCGAGACGCCAAAGAGCGAAGGAGCGATTGGGTTGTGGGTGACATAAGTACTGGAATAAAGTCAAGACGCTAAAACTGCTCCGTTTCCGGTGGGGGAGACATGCTGTATTTGAATTCTTGGACCTTAACCAATGCAACAAGTGTCTTGCATTTGGACATAGCGGCAAAAAGTGTTCCAAGAAGCCTCTTTGCAAACGATGTGGTAAGGCACATTTACTAGCGGACTGTCTGGAGAAGGAAGCGAACTGCGTCAACTGCCGGCGCTCCAATGCGCAGTGGAGTACCAGGTTCGACTCTCTCCACTCGGTGTATTCCGGCCGTTGCCGTGTGCTGCAACAGGCGAAAGAGAGTCAAGCCCGAATTACGCAATATGCCTAGGTTTTCCCAATGTAACCTAGGTCGGGGAAAAGCAGCAACAGCTGAGTTAGCGGCGCCAGCGGATGGAGACATATCTGATATTCTTCTTCTGCAGGAACCCTATCTCGATCAAGCTGGCTGCATTGGAGGGCTTCCGTTGACCTGGCGGAAAATACATAAACCACACTCCCAAACGGCAGTAGTGGTTACGAACGCAAAATTCTCTGTGACTCAGGTCCATATTTCAAACAGTGTTGCAGCTACAACTATCACGGCGGGTCGTGAGGTCTTGACGGTGATCTCAACCTATTTTTCTCCCGCGTTAAGTCTCCGCGTGGGCTTGGAGGAATTAGGAACCCTGCTTGACGGGTTGGACATGAGTAGGGTCTTAATCGGCGGGGATTTCAATGCACACCACCCCAATTGGGGCCCAGTGCGAAATACCCACCGTGCTCTAGATAGGGGCGTTAGTGTGCTATCTTTCGCTACCAGCAGGGCGCTGCTGATCTGGAACGACCCAAACTCGAAACCGACCTTCAGGAGGGGTGCATGGGAAAGCTGGATAGACCTTACAATGTCTTCGCCGGAAATAGCGGCTCCACAGACGTGGAAAGTGGCTGAGAACCCACTCAGTGACCACAGTATGATCCTATATCAAACAGGGGAAGAGGCTCTCCCCAAGTCTATTCAATATAGCAAGAACCCCCACCGCCTCAAAAAGGCGGCGAGGTTCTTCTTCAACAACTATAATAATGTGTCGGAAATGATCGAGAGAGCTCCTGACAAAGCCGCAGTGGATTCTGCGGTGGAGTACCTGACGGAGAAGCTGAAGGAAACCTGTGCGATGAAATTGAAGGTAACGCCGAAGGGGAGGGCCCCAGTTCACTGGTGGTCGCCCCAATTAGCATCCTTCAGGAATCGCTGCAAGGCCCTTCGGCGACGTGCAGTCAGAGCTGGATCTGCAGGGAGAAAGAAAGAGGCATATCATCTTTAAGAGGGAAAGAGCAAGTATACGAAGAGCACTGCTAGCCGCTAAAACGTATGCTGGAGCGGCTATTGCAAAAATGCAGGGAAAGTAGGACCCTGGACAGTCCCCTATCAGATAGGGGCTGGAAAGTTTCGACTTCCACAAGTGCTCGGTGCCGTCAAAGACCAAAAACGGACACCTAACCAAAGACATGGGTAGTACCATCTCGCCATAACTGAAGCAATATTCCCTCGCGATGACCCTCTCTACAGACTCTGCTGTCCACTGTGCGCATCGAAGGCTCGCCAACACTTTTGTCAACCCATGTGCGGATAGAGACTTTCACCGCTAGTGAGATCTCGGGTGTTGTCAAAAGCCTAGCGCACAGGAAGGCCCCGGGTTTGGATGGAATTTCTATGGAACTCATTAAGGCAATTCATTGCCACGAACCAAAGCTTCTGTGCTTCCTATTTAATGCGTGTAAACGCTGGGCATTCTTCCCACGAGTGGAAGAATGCGAAGCTGGTTCTTCTACTCAAAAATGGTAAAGACCGGAGTCGCCCAAAGCATATCGACCAATATGCTTACTCCCAGCACTAGGGAAAGTGCTTGACAAGTGTTGACCCAAAGGGTCTTCTACCATCTGAACTCAAGGGACTTCTCCATCCTAGCCAGTACGGCTTTAGACCAGGTAAATCCTGTGACATTGCTGCACACAAGCTGATGGGTGAGATCCGAGCTAAGGCAAACAAGCGAACCAAGTTTGTATTGTCTCACTCGACTATTGCAGGGGCGTTTGACACGTTTGGTGGCCATCAATCTTGAGCCTACTAATAAAGCGAATGCCCCAAGGACCTATTCCTTTTGTTTAGGACTACCTTGGGGACAGGAAAAGTTACTTACCTAACGGAGACATGGAAATTAGCAAAGCTGTGGAAAGAGGGTGTCCTCAAGGTTCCTGCAGCGGACCACTGCTATGGAATATGATAGCCGATGAAGCTCTTAAGCTTAATTGGCCGGATGGATGCTATGCTCAGGCATACGCGAGACATAGTACTGGTTGTCAGTGGGGACACCAGAGGCACTCTAGAGTGTAGAGGAAACGCAGCGCTGACAATGCTGAAAAGCTGGGCGGATGAGTTCAAACTAGGTTCAATCCGACAAGACGGTACTTCTGCCCATTGCCTATGGCAATAGCAACTGCTTGAATGACCCACCTAGACTGGTTATGGATGGGGAAAGCCTGAACGTGGCCATTCGATAAGATACCTGGGAGTTGAGTGGGACTCCCACCTCAGTTTCACTCCCCATATTAACCTCACCAAGGAGAGGTTGGCAAACTCCTTAACGAGGTAGCCACAGCAGGCAAAAGTATGTTCCACAAACATCCGGGACTACTGAAAGATATTTACAAAGGAGCGATAGAGCGAGTCGCCCTTTACGGGGTTGGTGCTTGGGGCCATCGTACCAAACTCAAAGGTTTCTGCGATCGGCTGAGACAGGTTCAGAGGATTTGCGGACTGGTTCTTCTAGATCCTACCGCACAGTGTCCACAGATGCAACCCAAATATAGCTGGGATTATGCCCCTGGACTTTGTGGCCAGGGCGGAATGGTGTAAATTCCAAATATGTGGACTCAAATTGCCGGCAATAGATCTTCAGGCAATAAGTCGATCCTAGACAACTTCGACTTCCCTACTGACTTACACATGTCTCACCCCGTCGACAGGAGGAGTCTGGGTTTTGGCTCTAGGCTACCATGTGGTGACGGACTTGAAATCTTTACTGACGGCTCTGCTATCAATGGGGCTGTTGGCGGAGCTTTTGTGGTCTGTTACTACGGACAAGCTATTCATAGAGGACTTGGTAGGCTTGAGACAGAACAGCGTTTTTCAAGCTGAGCTAACAGCTATTGAAAAAGCATGTGCTTGGGTCAATCAAAATTGAGGAATACTGAGGTTAGCCTTTTCTCGGATAGCAGGTCTGGTCTCCAGACCATTGCGAATCCGGACAATAGATGCTCGATTGCAATTTCTATCTTGAGCATGTCGAAAAGGCTAGAACACAGCATGTTAAGATCATTTGAACTGGGTAAAGGCCCATGTTGGTATTACTGGAAACGAATTAGCGGACTCTGCCGCGAAGGAGGCTACGGAGCTAGAGCTCAGGATTGGGCACAAAAACTCCCAAAGTCCTACCTTCGAGAAGCCTTAAGACCATGGCTCAAGACCTCTGGCAAACCGATGGAAGCAACCACAAATGGACTAGTGACCAAAAATTCTTCCCAAAAGTATCAACCAGCAGATTGATACGTGGCAGAGTAGCCCAGCTCGCCACTGGTCACGGGAGATTTCCCATCTTATCTCCATAGGTTTCAACTTTGACATTGAAGGAGAGTGCTGGTGTGGCTTAGGGATGGGATCCTCAGACCACTACCTCACTAATTGTACTCTCCTCGACATTGTGAAGCTAGAAGGAAACTAAAGCGGTTAATGACCCTCTTACCATCTTGACGCACAAGGCAATCAACCTGTGCTCAATCAAATTGTCCTCACAATTAGCAAACTCCTGCCCAACCCTCTCACGAGAGATAGGCTTTTAGGAGTAGAGCAAAGAGTGCATGCGCGCTATAGAGGCTCCCTGAGTAGGACATTGATTGTTGGGTCGTAAACTGTGGGCTAGCAAGTTAGATGAAAGTGGCTTTTTCCTGACCGGACCGGGGTCCTTGACAGCTGTCTGTCTGGTTCATTAAGGACTAATATGAATTTTGTGGCAATAGTCCAACGAAAGATGGTGAGTCTTGAGAAGGCTTATGACTGATGGTGGTCATAGATCCCGAAAGATGTATCTTTAGTGTCAGGTTAGGACCCTTTAGTCCTCTTTCAGAGCATTTGAAAGTATCTCGCATCAGTAGGAAAGGAGTTAGAGGAGGGACCTGGAGCCCTCACCCTGTGGTAAATTTGTGCCAAGCAAACATCTGGAGTGTTTCATCTCTTGCTCTGTGATCGTACCTCACTGTCAGTCAATACGTCTTGCGGGTGATGGGGGGTCTCGGAGCAAGGTCTAGTGGGGATTGGGAAAGGGGAGACAGTGTGGACGTGGACCAGGGTGGCAACAGTATACTCCTGAATCCCGCCCCCACGAAAACCGACTTCCCTGGAACCTCTCTCTCCGGTTCTTGCTACTTCGAGTGCAAGTAGTAAAGGCGGGTGTCACCGTTTAACCGGACTGTTAGCAAAATTATAAGTTTTCCTCTCATGCAAATATCGTTCTTTATAGCGGTGACGTCATTGGGCTACTGCGTAGATCAGTGACGTCACGGCATGTTGCTGCGGAGTGCCGCGTTGGTTTGTTTACGTTTTCTTTCACCGGAGCTTCATTTCGCGTCACGGGTACGCATGCGCAATGCGGATTTTCAATTACCGCGGCTGCGGTGCTATTGTTTAGCGGTATATTTAAGCTCAGGCTTTAAAGTTTCTTACTCACTCTTTCTTTTTATAAGCTTCGAATCTGGTGGTGATTTGAGTTGAAGCGCCGGTGAACTGATAACAACATGGCGAAAACGCCTACTGTTTAGATTTCTTTATTTTTGAGCTTTAATTGTAAATTGTTTGATTTATTTTTAATTAAAAATTATTTTGATGAAATTCGTTTCTTGCTTCGTCACTTTGTCAAGTTTCATTCAACATTGGTTATGGGCCGTAAAAACCCATGAACATGACACGTGGCCGGAACTTGAACTCTTTCATTTCACGTTGACGTTGATGACCTTATCGACGGGGGCCGCCGGCACTTCATTTCAAGATGGAAAGACAAGATACTGAGCGCCAGTTTCCGCTATTAAACTCGGAAAACTGGCATACCTGGAAAGAAGATGCCCGGATACTACTTATGGACAGAGGCCTGTGGGGGTTTATCAGCGGTACAGAACCGGCGCTTGAGTCTACTGCTTCGAAAAAGGAAAAACAAGAATATCAGCTAAGAAAAGACCGGAGTTTTACTACAATTTACTACGCGACATCTGTTGACCTCCGCCAACTAATAGTTTCGGAAACCGATGGCCGAGAGGCGTGGAGAATCCTCGAGTCGTATTTTGAGCCAGTGTCGAAAGCACGCGTCATCCAACTTCTCGACGAATTCTTCAACATGCGTTTCGACTACAACAACGAATCCATCGGTCTCTACTGTGCGCGACTCCGGGCTGTCGTGAAGCGTCTTCAGGAAGCGGGACACCCGCTTGAGGACCTCTACCAAGGTTTTCAGCTAATAAGGTACCTTCCTGCCCAATATCAAGGTATTGTACAACTTATTTATAGATGGGATAAGGAAAAATTTAACTTTAAGAATATCGAAGCAGAGTTAATTGTAGAAGAAAGCAGATTAAAGCAAGTTGAAAGAGACATTGATAACTCTAAAAGTGAACATTTAAATTTAAGTTCTACTGCATTTCGTACTGATTATTCAAAACGTAATTTGAATCAACCTACTCGAAGTAAACCAAATACAATTGGTCCTTGTTTTAAATGCGGGAAACTTGGGCATTTAAAGGCTAATTGTTATGTTAAAGTTCAGAATCCCAAGTTCAATAAAAATAAAGGAAACGGTAATGTTTCATGTGGGATTAAAAGTAAGGAAAAAGTAAAAGTAAAGAGTTGATTGATTCAAATGCGGAAGTGTTAAATAGTACAACTATAGAAGCTTTAAGTGATCAAATGAATAAATTTTCTTGGATAATTGATACTGGTGCCACCGCACATTTTTGTAACAATAAGGATTTATTTGTTAACTTTCGGGAAACTGATAATAGTGTAATGACTTTAGCGGTTGGTGGTATTGAAAGCGAAATTGAGGGAATTGGGGATATTGAGTTCCACGTTATGATTAACGGTCGTCGAAGTGACATAAAGGTTTATGATGTTTTTTATGCTCCAAAATTAAGAAGAAACCTCCTCTCTGGGACTGTTATTGAGGAATTTGGCTGCCATTTTGTTGGCACAAATGGTAAAATTTGGGTATATACTCCCGACTGGCAAAAGCTATTTTTCGCTAACAGAAGGGACGGGTTGTATATATTTCGCCCTAAATACGAAATCAAGAAAAATGTTAATATTTGCGAGTCGAGAGAAAGTTCAAAAGTAAAAGAAAATAAATCCCCAAAATCTCAATCTGGAACCAAGGCTAATAATCGGAATGAAAATTTTGAATCGCCGGCTAATGACGCCATGGGTATTTGGCATTCACGTTTTTGTCACGTAAATTTTGATTATTTGGTTCACACCAGTAAAAATGATAGTGTTAAAGGGTTGCCAGATCTGACTAAACCAAATGCTGATTGTATTCCTTGTAAATTAGCTAAGTCTAAAAGAGTGTCTTTTAAGTCTATTGGGAAAATTAGGACAAATAAGCCACTTGAGTTACTTCATATGGACGTTTGTGGGCCGATGCCCAAAGAGTCTCAAGGGGGCAATAAGTATTTCCTAACAATTACCGATGACTTCTCACGAAAAGTGACAGTATTCCCTATAAAAAACAAATCGGATGTTTTTGAATATTTTTGTCGTTATCAAAAAAGGGCCGAAAATTTCTTAAACACTAAAATTGTAAATATTCGGACTGATAATGGTATGGAATTCTGCAGCAAACAGTTTCTTAGTTATCTTGAAAAGGAAGGAATCCATGCCGAAAGGACTAACTACTACAGTCCCGAACAAAACGGCGTAAGTGAAAGGTTTAATCTTACACTTTTGGACGGTGTAAAAGCAATGTTAAAATCAAGTGGGTTGGGCGACGAATTTTGGGCTGAAGCTGCCGTATGTTTCACATACGCATGGAACCGCGTCTGCCACGGAAATAAAGACAAAACACCCTTTGAGCTTTATTGTGGGAATAAACCTTCCGTTCGACATTTAAAGGTTTTTGGTTGCATTGCGTATGTAGGTACCCCCAAACAAAAAAGGAGCAAACTAGAAATGCGGGCAAAATTAGGCATAATGGTTGGGTACGCTCACAAGACCAGAGGTTACCGTATTTGGTTACCAAATGAAAAACGTCTTGTAGAGGTTTCAAATGTTAATTTTAATGAAAATTTAAGGGCAGTGGATGTCGTCCTGGGCACAAAGCAAATGGCACACTTTAAAATGGACAATTTTTCTTTCTACGATTCAGAAGACAGTGAGGTTGAATTTAAAAATGAAGTTGAATCTGAAGGGTAAGAAAACGAACTAGATACTACCTCAGTTTTAACCCCATGTCCCCAAATCCCATGGATAAGAATCCCTGTTCTTCGCAAAGATAAATCGCGGAATGATATATATTACAGTATTGAGGGAACAAATACCAGGTTTAAGTCTTTAAAAGAAATTAAAAAATACTGTAACTCCCATAATATAGAATTTAAGGATGATTTGTTTAACTTTTCGGGTAAAAACAAATTTTCTGGGAAAATTGGAGAAGATAGTGAAAATTTAACTAACGTCCCCGAAGTAAATTTAACTGAAATTAAAATCCCTAAAAGTTTCAATGAAGCTGTAAGTTGCCCTGATAGCCAAAAATGGAAAGAGGCTATGAATAATGAGATGGAAGTTATCCTAGAAAGGGAAGTTTGGGAACTGGTTCCTCCTCCCAAGAACGCAAAAGTACTTGGCAGTCGGTGGGTTTACACCGTTAAAGAAAATGAAAAGGGGGACATAGTACGATATAAAGCGAGGTTGGTTGCCCAAGGCTACGCTCAAAGAAAAGGGGAGTCGTACGACGAAGTTTTTAGTCCAGTCGTTAACTTCACAATCGTACGAATCTTCTTTGTTATTCTCGTAGGCATTTTTAAGTGGATTCACTGTCAATTGGACGTGAAAAATGCATATTTGTATGCTTCTCTTTCAGAAAAAGTGTATATGTACCAGCCTAAAGGATATGTTGTAAATAATGAAAGTGACTATGTGTGTCTCCTTAAAAGGGCACTTTATGGGCTACACCAAAGTGGCCGTGAATGGTATTTTGAAATTGACTGTGTTTTAATAGATTTAAATTTTACTAGGTTACAATGGTGCAATTGTGTTTACTTGTATGATGATGACGTTGTGTTACTATTGTATGTAGACGATATCGTATTGTTTTCAAAGACTCAATGTAAAATGGACTTTATTATAAATTTGCTTAATTCTAAATTTGATTTGAAATTCTTAGGTAAAACCAAGAAGTTACTTGGAGTAGAATTTTGTGAAAGAAATGGTAATTTATATTTACATCAACAACAGTATATAAATAAAGTATGTAATAAGTTCGAAAGTTTTAATTGTTCTATATCCTCTTTACCAATTGCTAAAGGTATTGTCCTTTCGAAACTGGATTGTCCAACCAGTGAAGGGGATATACAACAAATGAAGAGTTTTCCGTATCGGAGCTTGTTAGGATGTTTAGCGTTTTTGGCTAACAGAACCCGACCGGACATTACCTACGCCGTAAACGTGCTTTCTCAGTTTCAGGAAAATCCTGGTTTAAAACATTGGGATGTATTGCTAAAATTGCTTGGATATGTTAAAAGTACATCGAATCTAATGCTAAATCTTTCATCAGCTGTAGATATAAACATCAAATGCTTCTCAGACTCTGATTTCGCGGCAAATAGGGATGATAGGGTATCTATTGGGGGCATGCTATTGCTAATTGACCAATCCCCTGTTTCATGGCGCACCTTCAAACATAAGTGCGTAAGCCTTTCAACCATGGAAGCGGAATATATTTCTCTCACTGAATCTGCAAAGGAAGTAATCTGGGTAAATCATATTATTTCAGAATGCCATAAAATCGGCTTAACTATCAAAGATTGCAGATTGCTGTGTGACAACCAAGCTGCTTTAGATTTTTCAAAATCACCTGTGGAAAATCATAGGACCAAGCATATTGACGTAAAGTACCATTTTTTGCGAAACCTAGTTTTTGAGAAGGCATTTGATGTAAAACATGTATCTAGCAAAAATAACTTGGCGGACTTTTTCACAAAACCAAGTTCTAAAGAACGTTTAAAGGATTTTTGTTGTAAATTATTTGTGAATGATAAATACTAGTTCTTTTGTATTTCAATGTTAAATTTTGACATGTAATTTTTTCTACTGTTTTTAGGTATTTTGCATGAGGGGGGCCGATTGTTAGCAAAATTATAAGTTTTCCTCTCATGCAAATATCGTTCTTTATAGCGGTGACGTCATTGGGCTACTGCGTAGATCAGTGACGTCACGGCATGTTGCTGCGGAGTGCCGCGTTGGTTTGTTTACGTTTTCTTTCACCGGACCTTCATTTCGCGTCACGGGTACGCATGCGCAATGCGGATTTTCAATTACCGCGGCTGCGGTGCTATTGTTTAGCGGTATATTTAAGCTCAGGCTTTAAAGTTTCTTACTCACTCTTTCTTTTTATAAGCTTCGAATCTGGTGGTGATTTGAGTTGAAGCGCCGGTGAACTGATAACAACATGGCGAAAACGCCTACTGTTCAGATTTCTTTATTTTTGAGCTTTAATTGTAAATTGTTTGATTTATTTTTAATTAAAAATTATTTTGATGAAATTCGTTTCTTGCTTCGTCACTTTGTCAAGTTTCATTCAACAAACCGGACTTGCATATGATGAATGCCCGGGTCTCATTAAAAGCAGCAATGAGGCTTGCACCAAGGTGCGGGGGGGGGGGGGGGGCAACTCCCCTTAGGGACTAGGGGACACTGTTTCCCTGCAGGTTTCTAAGAGCCCCGTTCGTGGCGTGGTGTGTGGGTAGTGAGGTTGTAGATGGTTAACAGGGCTCCCGGGCGAGGGACGACGAGTGTAATATAACGCGCGTTGGTCACAGGGCGGGAGTATCCTGTAGTTGTTTGTTTGTATCTGCAACTAGGGCCCTGGGGGTCGAGTATTTTTGTTTGTTTGCCATTTACTTAACGAGAGGGGGTGTAGGATACGCTCTGCCCCCGTAAGCGAACAAGCGATTTAGAGATTTTCTACTTTTCTAGTGCGAGATAGCTGCAAACCCCATCCGTTGACCTCCACGCGGTCAGGGCCGGACACTGGAAGCTGTGACAAACTAACGGACGTGGCTATCTCGTTTAGAGGACAGTTGAATCTAGTTGATTGTTGGACAGTTATCTAGTTGATCTCTATGATTGCCACTCATGATGTGAAACATACCAATTTCAGAGGATGTTACGATTAAATAAAAAATTCCCAAGCGCTTACGGCCTTTAAAGTGTCCGATTTTGCATAGGAAGCCAATAAAAACTTAACAGAAATCATCTCACCTATCGTTATAACAACTCTGTCTCAACCCGTCAATTGTTCTCGACGGAGAGTAAGAGAGCATCCCAGCTTTTTCTAATTCATCCAAAATTATTGGGTCTGTTGTCGGGATTGGTCCAAGGATTCGATGTTTTCTGAACTTAGGTATAAATACTGTTATTTCAGTGTGACCCCGCCTTAAAAAATAGTCTACACTGATTTTGATTCCTTTACAGGAATACGTATTAGTAGCTAATCCGTGACTGGAAAACAAAATTAACATTAATTATGTAACATAAATTTCAAATAACTATTTCCAAATTTTATATAAATAAATCAAGTTATTAAAGAGTATACTTCTTGTGTCACATTGAAAAATATCAAAAAATTTAATAAATGTAATAACCTGTACTAACTATTATTATTTATAATATATATATACGACAGCCATACTTTCTAAATATTTAGCTTGTCATCAAGTTGTTTATTTTTTGGATCACCAGAGTTTCCAAAGTTTAAAACTGCCATAATTTTGGGATTTTAGGAGTTTTGCAATTTACAGATCGACAGAAAAGAGATTTAAGCAATTTTAGGACATTTGACTTTTGAATTTTTGCAATTTTCGGATTACAACTTACAACCTAACCGCAGAGGGTTTTGTAAATTTTGGATTAATGAAAAATATGCGATCCCAGGGTGATTATTTTTGGCGTAGTGGATAGAAAATCCTTATAAGAAAAATTGGTAGCACCGATTTTGAAAAACAAGTCTGACACCCGAGACTCTTATTTTTTTGTTGCAAAATTGAAGGATTCAGTCGTGTTTTGCAACTAGAGACCGTCAATTTCAAACTCTGCTCACATATATATAATATTCATATATATATATATATAATTAAAAAGGAAACAGTTACATAATCCAGTAAAACAAATTCACTTACTCTCTGGCAACATTGCTCCCATCAATGTCAACTGGTTTTCTATATCAGAGACTGTCAAACAATTAACATGGATAACAAACTACATTAAAGAATTGGGTTTTTCAGAATTTGTCCAAGAACCTGTTATTGTGTCTTCAGATAGTACATCTGCGATCAATTGGTTAAATGGTTGTAAGTCTTCAACTAAAACCAGACATGTTAATTTAAAGTTTCATTTTGTGAAGGACTATCCAAATATCAAATTAGAAAAATATCAATTAGATATTTTTTTATTAAAATATCTAATTGATATTCATATGATTCATAATTTCATAATGATTCATAATTTCATTACTTTTCATGGGTTTTTTTTTTAATTTGTGGCTGATAGAAACAAAAAAGCAAAGAGAGCATTACACAGCTTAAATCTAATGCTGTTTTGCACTTTATTATGCTTTTTGTTCCAAGTTAAAATTATTTCCATTCCCAGAATTTTAAAATTGTGCAATGTTAATCTAAATATATGTTTAAAATGTAGAAAAATAAGAAATGTCTTGATGCGAGCTTCTTTTATTTTTATTAGGTCATAAAGTGTAGTCCAACAAATTGAATTGAAACTCTTTTAGCTATTGGAATATTGAACTTCCCATTTTCTAAAAGTACACTTTGGTACAAAACTATATAAAATAGGCGTAAACCCAAAATTTGCCTAATTAAATTATTTTGAAAACATGTTTCGAAAAATACAACATAAAACTGAATAAAAAATTCCTCACTATGAAATCTATAACCAAAAATTCTTTCAAAAATTAAATTTTTTCATTAAATTTTAAGCCTTTTGTAATTGTTTTTACTTGTATAAAAATGAAAACTTAGCTTGTGTACAATCTTCAACTAATCCAATTTAACTTGGCTTAAAGTAAATATCAAAACTTACAGAAGTTGTGACATCCAATACTCTGACTTCAGTTTCTGACTCGGAGTCGGACAATATAATGAGGGGGATATCATTACTTGATGTATTTTCATTATTCTCATCTTTAACTGTCAATAAATCCTAGAAAAAAATAAAATTAGAACCTTTTGTAATGCATTATAAGCTCATAAATTTGGAATACTTTGGGAAATGAGACGTAACATGATAACTTTCGTTGAAACTGGCTAAAGGGGCATCAAAGTATGGATGCTTTGTACTGCAGATTTTGGCTATGTTTATATCTTTGACCTATATTGTGGGAAAAAAGGAACAGTCAAATCCAACAATGGACTTAGTTACGACGCAGTTATGCACTTGGTCCATCCAACATCTAAAAGACAATTTCCATGAAATTTATTTTGAGCGACTCTTTACAAGCCTGCCTTTGGCTCGTGACCTCCTCAAAATACCCATGTATTCTTGTAGAACTTTGCAAAAAAAAAGGCGTCATCTTCCAGAAGAACTAACAAGTATAAAATTAAAATAACAGGGTTCCAGCCACACTTTCCAATGTGAAGAGGAAGAAAATCTACTCATGGGTGGACAAAAAGAGGATTGAAATGTTGTCAACAACCAGATACCCATGAAAAAACACCGTCGAATTGCCTTTTCTCTTTATAACAAGCACATGGGTGGAGTGTATCTAGCTGACCAGAACGGAAAGTACTATTCAGTAGCTAAAAGGTCTATGAATTTGTTGTTTGTCAGGGCTGCTTTAATTTTTAAAAACATGGCTTCAGTGGCAGATGGCTGTCAGTGACCACACTCTCTCTAATACAACCCTAACCAGAAATATGAAGGCTCACCAGGCATTTTAGAGGTTCTAAACAACACCTATCAAAAATAAGTTCAATGAAAAAAATAACATTCGCAATTTCGGAAAATATCCAGTAATCAAATGCCAGATGATAGACATCAACCAATTGAAAAAGCAGACTGCAATACAACCCTAGCCAGAAATATGAAGGCACACCAGGCCATTTAGTTTAGTTTGAATTATCGTCGCACTAGAGCTACATGAGGGCTATTGGCGACGGGTGTCGTATTTTAGAACCACCGTCAAGTAACGAGCCGACACCCGAGTAGGCACCTAATGCAACCGTTAATTAACAGCTGTACAGTCATGGTTTAGAATATGCTGCGACAAATCCATTATTGTCGCCTATGAAAAGTACTACATCGCAGCAGAAAGGCAGCACAAGGAGTTGAACCAGCCACATCCACTGACATTAATTTGTCATGCGATATGACGATGTCCGATGGAACTAGTTTTTTGTTGGCAGATGTTGGGAAAAATGATGATCGAATGTCTTTTGATAGTGATGATGGACGAGACTCCTTGAGAAAATATAAATCCTTTTTCGTAGATGGAACCTTAACAAGTTGCCCTCACTAATTTACACAGCTCTACACCATTCATGTGAATTTGGAAAGCAATGATCTAGTGGTCAACATTGTTTTTCAGTGATTTTAACAAGTTTTTCTTGTTAGTTTCCCCTTTTTTATATGGATCGGATGAGGCCGGTCAACCAGACAGGTGACCAAAAGTTGGCCGCCTTGAGACCTCCCAGGATCCCTCGGCAGTAATCAACAGTATCCCAAATGCGCTATCCTGGATCGTATGCATCGATTGATGCAGCAGCAAGCTGCACAACAAGCAACACACAGGAAATCGCCCAGTACTAAATAGGTAAACTCTTATTACCTGGTTAAGGTGTTGCTATCGTCAGGTATAGTTGTAGTTTGAATGATCGTCGCACTAGAGCTACACGAGAGCTATTGGCGACGGGTGTCGTATCGTCAGGTATAGACATTCACATGAGCAGTTTCCTTACACACTGAAGAATCAGAAATAATTGTTAAATTCTTGGCTGATGTGGTGTTTTCAGGAAAAATTATGTTTACAGGCCCAAAATCAAATTGGATGTGCTAGCATTGATATTTGTTTGGATGAGGAATGTTTTCATAATCGCCTTTCGGTTGGTTTAATTTTTGTAACGTAGTTTAAAGAAAATGTAATCTTAGTACAACAGGGAGATACCCCGTAGAAGAAAGTATATCCGTCTAAAATACAGATAGCTCATCTAATTTCATATATAAATTTGCAAACTCAATGTGGAACAAATGTAAATTTATTTAAACAGTTAATTAAATAATGAAAATTTGGTAATTGAGATTAACTGTTAAAATACCAGTTTAACTACAATTCATTTACAGGTATTATATGAGGATGAGAAAAAAATTGGTTAAAAACAAAGAAAGTAAGCTTTCTAGGTATCCATGATTTGTGGTTGTAAACCATAGCAACATACTTCAACACACGTTCGTTGTGTTCAAGAAAGTAAAAAGAAACTCGTTGTGTCAAAAGAAAATGTTCAATCGGCAATAAAAATCAGGGTTGAAGACATCCAAATGGCGGAAAGCCCTAGATGATGTTGCCTTTTGTGAACTTCATTGTAAATTAGCCAACATCCAAGAAGATGTCTTGGAACCCCTTGTGCCATGGAAGAATAATGTGTAAATAGGGATATCGGCATAACATCCTTGGATCATTCGTCCTTGGTATTTGGTCCACTGAACAAGTTCGTCATTTTAAGGAACTGGGTCTCTGAATTAGCAGCCACTGCTTATGCATGCAGTCTCTCCTGCTGCATCAGGCAGGCAGACAGCAATTGGGCTTCGTCGTAGGAACGGTGGCTGGTATCAGTGTATTCGCTATCTAGTCCAGGCAACGAAGGCTCGAAAAAAGATAGAGGGAAATGTTTGGAACACAATTATTGACATTGTAACTTTGTTTGGACTAGTAAGGAGGTACACATATCAAAAGTCCCCGCCCGTAGCTGGGGTTTTGAAAGTCTCATTTTTTGTATTATATCTCAAAAACTATGCGTCCTACAGACATAAGTTCGATTTAAGCTCAGTGAATTCAAACCAGGCCATCTTTTTTTATGTAAAGGAAAGAGTTTTTGAAGTTTTCATGGAACTGGAACTTGTTTCGATCATACGAATCAAGATTTAATGAATGTTGTCGCTTTTTAATTGGTAAATTTCAAGAACATCAGCTTTTGCAACATTTACACCAGTGTCATGGCATTAAGAAAAAATAATCAGTAGGTTGCCTCGTTCAGATTAAAGATCTTTGCTTCCAAGTTGAGAAAAAAAGCTTGCTCGCAAGAACAAGTCTATCTCGAGACAAAAAAGCATATTTCCATAAGACAGGGCTAGGATTGGTTAAAATCAATGGATTTGGGCCAGGAGGTTTACATGTGTTTTTAATCTAAAAAAAAAAGACTGCTAAATGATGATAATGGTAGTGCAAACTACAGAAATTTCTGCCCAAATGATGGTCACAGAGATAATGTTTTGAATGTTCCGGCGATCATAAAAGCCGAGAATGTCCCAAAAGGCAACAAAATGCATCCAACGGAAATAATACTGTTAACAGAATGCCAATAGAGCATGTATGCAAAATACAAGTAAAAGTTACATGTCCCCAGATTCTTTTAAAGATCAACTAAGATAAGAAAATGTGAAAGTAATAACAGTTCAATTATAATTAATACCTTAACTATAACCTTAGTGAACTCACCGAATGTATTTGAGTCTGTATTAGTCGCATGTCAGACACCTACTTGAAATACGTCCCAACCAGACTACCGTTTTCATAAAACCATTCCAAAAAGAGTGGTCCATCTCACATTCCAGAGAATAAACAGGAAACGGCCACCCCCCCCTTGCATTGTGAAACTCTCATTCCCCCACGCAGTTCAACCGAGGTCAATTTCCCCATTAGGGAAAAGATCACAGTCATCAATAATACTGATAGCTACGACGTCTTTGAGACCCCCCCCCCCCGGTACCCACTTATGCAGATATTCTGAGGGTGTGAGACAAAGCCACCACTGTGGAACAAATCCACAAAGCAAACAGAGTAAGATACAAATCGTTAGGTTTAGAGTAGAGAGTCCAAAGAAAAAAAACCCAAATCAGAACTTTTTCTACCACTTTTTCTCTCTATTAGAGCGGGGGCTGGTGTATACCAACATCCTAAAACATTTTATCCTAAAAATAATTTTGTTATCATTGAAATTAGCTTTTTTTTAACAGCCTGGAATATATTTCTGAGAAATCAATGTTGTATTCTGTTGAAGAAACAATTTAATAAAGTGAATTTGAGGGTACTGTGTACTAAAAAATTATCAAACATTTGAAGTTTCAAAATCTGTTGTACTGCATGGAGGATATGTGTAGCTACCGAATGATATCAACTTTTTGCTGAAATTTAAAAAAAACCTTTTTTAGTTTCGGTTTCACCAATTTATTTCGCTTGTTTCGGAAATTATTGTTCGGTTTAAATTATTGTAAGGATTATTAATGCTTTTGGCTTCGATTGATCGAGTTTAACTGCAACTGTGACAACGGTCTGTTTATTAACCTCGTACCATTCGATTTAACATCTTTCATTTTTTAAAAATGGGTCATGCAAAATCTTTTCGGGGAAAAAAAAATTTGTCCAAATCGGTATCATAATTCAGCGATTCGATAATTTCAAAAGTTCAAGAACGTTGTAGTGCTTCAAACAAAAAGGTAGTGCTTGAAAAGTTTGCTGTATTGAACATCAATAAAAATCGTGTTGTTGTCGGAATTTGGTCCCAACTTATTAGGAACTTTACCAAATATAAATTTTGTGAAAGACCCGATACCATTGCAGTTAAAGAAGTAATTTTCGGCAGAAAAAGATTGGCTTCTAACCTGGTGATAAACTGCACTCATTGTGCAAACGCTGCAAGTGCTATGACTTCTTCAGTGACAAACAGCTCCTAATGTAAATATGCGCCTTGTGTATGGTATGCGAAGCATTGGGCATTCCAAAATGCTGCAGATGCCCTGCTTGGGGTATTAAACTTGCCGCCACCACCCACCAAGTTTACAAGCCTCTATCCAAAACTCCTAATCAGCTTGAAAGATTTTTTGGAGAAATTGATGCTGGACTGAGAAACGTAGTTGCCGACAATAAAAAGCAAAAGCTTTCAGATTTTGGCAGAACGAAATAGGTTGAGTAAAGACCAAATTGGACCTTTCTAGACATATATTGGCAAAGCCATCAGAGCAAATGTAGGCAAAGACACCACTGCAATGAGTCAAGCTGTGTGGGCCATATACTTTCATAAATTGTCAACAGATGACAACCCACAATATGGACTGTGTCAACAGACACTTGGTGTAACTATAATAAGGCCTTTTGCTTTATGATGGACCAGAATATATGCATAAAAGTGGTTTGCCTGAGGCCTATTGTTCATCTGCCCTCAAAAGCAAATATTTTAGTATTAAGAATTTATAAAATATCCAGGATTGTTTAAAAAAAGAAAACATGGCAAAGAAAATTTAATCAAATTGCACACTGAAGGGTCTTCTATACAAATTTTTTTATAGTAACCTTGATATTATTCCATGTACTACAAGATTTTTTTTTTAAATTTAGTTAATATCTCTTCAATTATTGTAATGTATATTATTTACAGTTATGTCGTTTCATTTTAAGATCAGGAACCAAGTAAGAATACGAGGAGAAAGAGCAACTCTTGCAGAATGCAAAGGACATGAAAATGGACTAAGCGAAAAAGAAAACCCATACGTAGCCATGTTTAACCTTTTTTGCATAATGCAAATCCAATGAAGTTTGCATAAATTATTTATTTATTCAAGAAATTTTAATGCTCTCATTAACTTATTTCCTCAGTATAAATTTTGAGTAGGTTAGGTTAGGTTTGAATTATCGTCGCACTAGAGCTACATGAGGGCTATTGGCGACGGGCGTCATATTTTAGAACCAGTCAAGTGACGAGCCGACACCTGAATACAAATTTTGAGTAACTTGAAAGTCAAGCAACTTGTAAGCAGTTTAGTTTTTAAATCAAAAAAAAAATCTAATCTCAAATGTTAAAAAGTATATATTTCAGTTTATATGTATTATAAATAATTCCTACACCAACCTTTTAATATTTCATTTTTCTTAAATTCATTGTTGCTTTTTTTTATTAAATATTTGGGAGTCCAATGATTTCTAAGAAAATTTAGTTTTAAGTGAAAATTTATTTGTTTGAATAGTGTTCCCAGGTAACACAGAACGGATTAAAAACGTTGCAAACTGGTTGCATTTCCGTTTTGTTAAAAAATTCCGTTGCAAAAACGTTTTAAATAAGTAAAAAATAAACCGTCGCACTCGGCAATAATGATAACGTTTTTGCAACGTTGAATATTAGGATTTTACTGGTTGCACTTAAAGATCTCTTTACGAAGTGTTATTTGTCAGTAATAAAGTTCTGTGTAGTGGCAAGAAATGGGCGTCCAGAAGCGTAAAATAGTGACGGTTTGATACATTTTGTTACGCTTTGGTTTGGTGTCACGTTTGACTTGACACTCAATTTTATTTTAGCGCTAATCGTTGTCGTTCCTTCCATAGCAAGCCAACTATAAGTTCCAGGTAAGCATTTAATGTTACTATATTTCATTTTTAACTCATAAAAGTATTGTTTTTTTCCCTTGAATTCTTATATATTTAGTATATTCTGCCGTGTTTGATACATGGATCGGATTTCAAAATGGATACATGGAAGGACGTTAAGCCCTATAGAGGAATTAGTAGTGATAAAATATTATTGCTGCTCTTTTATTCTTATCAAATTACTAAATACGTCTCTTTCTTAGTTGTTAAAGATTTTTTTTTATTTGCAATTACTTAGCTTTGTTTTATTACAGTATTACGTAAAAAATTTCATTGCAGTTCCATTGTTCATCAATTCGTTGCACGGACGCCGATAATACAAAATGCTGAATCAAATTATGGTTGTCATGTAAATCACATTTTATTTACATTTTCATTTTAAAATATCGGCAAAAAACATGTTCAAGTGCAGTGGTTAAAACGAGAAATTTTAATTTTCTCTTGGTAATGACACGATGTAACTGTCAATTGACAACAACGGTGAGTTTTTCCCAGTATATATTCTGGGAATTAAGATTAATTTTTAATTCAAGCTTTAACCTGCTGCTGGATAAACTTTTAGTTATCAAGAAGTAAATATTTATTTTGCCATAATTTTTAATGTACCACTCCTTTGTCCTCTCCCCATCTATGAATTTATAATTTTCATATATTTAGTGTATTAAACTTATTTGTATATTCCAAAAATTTATTGTTTTATATTAACTTTTCAAATGTGGGGAAGCGGCAAAAATCCCACAGGAAAAATTGCTTAGCTCTGTATATAACTATTAAAATAGCAGATAATTTTTCTTCAAATGAAAAAGATTTCATAACAATGATGAAGTTGCGAACCTGGAATAGAATGAAATATATGCAAATAAAAATGTTCTGTTCCCAAGTTCTCTAAGGAGGATCAAATTGTGGATTGTTCTCGATACGTTTCTGTTAATGAGCACTATTAATATAATAGGAGACAATTTATGGTAGAAATGCTGACAGTGTGCGTAGGATAACAAGTTTCTTCACCTGCAGATCTTAGCTGGGTGGAACAGCCTGCAATGATAGCGAGTTTCCCCCACCATTCACATGCACCAGCCATTCCACCCAGGGCCACCCCCTCGCCACGGTGAGGCGACCTGCAGGACTTGAGGGGGAAATAAGTCGAAACAAATATTACTAGGTGACCAGATACTTTTTACATCAATGCAGTACAATGTCACTAAAACAACTTAACAGCAGTAATAGCACAGCCTTGAACACAAGGACCAGTTTGAATTATCGTCGCACTAGAGCTACACGAGAGTTATTGGCAACAGGCGTCGTAAATTAGAACCACAGTTAAGTAACGAGCTGACGCCCGAGTTGTAGCACCCAACGCAACCGTTAAGGGCAACATCGTACGCAGCGTTGGGACTATGGAGCATATTATACGTGTTCTCCCTCTACAAGGGGTATTATTCATTGAACATTTTTCAACTGCACAGGTCGTTTATAGATCGGCAGTTACTTTGGCGACAGCCGAACCCGGGACCTTCTGCATGCAAGGCGAACGCCTTAACCGGCCGGGCCTGCCCGCCCCAGTTGGGATTAGGAGCAAAGAACAGTGCAATTCTCTAAGCTTTCGGTAATTGGTAGTGAAACGATTTAGAAAATACACCATTAAACTTTATCATTTGACTGACAGACATTGTACAGTTTTGCATATCCTCAAAATGACACTTAAAAGTAAATGGGGCCAAGTTGTGGTAAATTTTAATTTCACGGTACTGCTTGGCGCGGCTCCAGAAACAACAACAACTTGGCGAAACTCGCGTGTTTCCGCATTGCCAGATTCCTTTCCGCCGATGCAGTAACCCTAGTTACTTTTGAAAAAAAAAACCAGACTCAGGGTTTTGGTTTGCTTTGGGCAACACAAAACAAACTTTACACTACACAATGGGCTAGTAGTGGCAATCCAGTTTAGTTTGAATTTTCGTAGGACTAGAGCTACACGAGTGGCAATCCAGTACGCACGCGTTTGGGGGTACGGGCAATTATTTTTTCCCTAAAAAAACATCAGTATCCAACATGGGGCAGTATTGTAGGGCCCGTTGAAAGCCTAAATACTCGTTTGGTGCCCCGGGCAATTTTGTTTTCTCTAAAAAACATCAGTATCCAACATGGGGCAGTATTGTAGGGCCCGTTGAAAGCCTAAATACTCGTTTGGGGCCCCGGGCAATTTTGTTTTCTCTAAAAAACATCAGTATCCAACATGGGGCAGTATTGTAGGGCCCATTGAAAGCCTAAATATTGGTTTGGGGCCCCGGGCAGTTTTGTTTTACGAAGCAAAACACAAAATTTAAACTAAAAAAAATTTAGTTTTATTCTTTCAAAACTGAATGATAGCTAGCTGTCCAGCCATTTTCAAACCGATAAAAAATTCAGAATTTTAATACGCACCATCCATAATAATCGGATGTTCAAAAGCCAAACGTAAAAAAATACGAGGCGTTATTGGCTGTGTTAAAGCTCCAGAAGGAGGCTAGAAATAGGCAGCCGGAAACGATTACCTTACCTTACCAAACGTAATGACGATAGAACAAAAAGAAATTTAATAGAATAAAAATAATTCCGTGCGCACAACATCCGCGCAACCTAAATACCACGCAAGTATTACCAGCGCCGGCGATTGGTCAAAAACTAATTTAGAACAAATAAATCCCACGCGCCTAACATCCGCGCAAGTATAACCAGCGCCACCTAGCCACAACAAAGACGCCACAACGCATTTCACCAGAAAATGCCGCATCACCAAAAATAATTGTTTATCGCTCCCTACAAAAGCGCCAAATCCATTGGCGACAGAAGTACCGTCAAATTAAAATTAACCCAAGTTGTTAGCAATGTAAATTGTACTTCAAGAGACAACGAAGCCAAGGATTTCCTACAAAAAAATAACTGAAATAGTAAAATAATAGTGAAATATCCGAGTTCAATAATTAAGAACTTAATATAAACATTAAAACAATTCTCAACTATTAAATTTTTAACTGCATCTTAATAGCAAACATATATAAGTGGTGTGCAAATAAATGTTTAGAAGGGTACATATATACATATTTTTCCCTCTTTAGTTAAGTTCCTGAGTACTCTGATTAAATTTAATTAAAATTCTTATCAATCTATGACATCGATTTAAGGACTGAAGATTTTTATCCTGAGACTAATGAGGTTCCACTGTTTAACTGCTTCCACAAGAAGTTTTGGTCTTACGACGATATTTATAAAAAGTTTAATTTTAAGTACGACTTTTATATGCGGAATCAGCTATCTAGCTTAATTTAATTTGTAATTTGAGAAGCGAAAGTTAATGAAAAACATAAAACATTCACGTTTTACAACATAACTTTAATGTTAATCTACAAGCTTTGCACCAAAATATAAAAATTTGACTCTCGTCTATGAAAAATTAGTTCGTCCGTATAGAAAAAGCTAACTAGTCAAACAGAATTCAATATATTCAGGAGCAGAAACTGCCTTCTTACTTTCTACACATAAGGAACTTGCAGAACCACTACAGTCTTAATATTCTAAAATGTAAATTCTTTTAAAGTATATCAGTTTTAAATCCTTACATACAATGCATGGAATAGTTGAACTTTGATTACCTCTTAACGTTTGCATGATAAACATTTTCCTTTTGTCCTCGACTAATAAAAGTTATAAATATTCAAATACTAAAAAAGCCCAATCTTACAGCCTCAAGTGCTTTAAATATTATTCTTCATTGTTCTTTCTTCATCTTAAATTGATTCTTGAAGTTTAAATTAGAATAGAATTTTAGAATTGAATGCATACTTGCTTGTCCGCTTTCACTCGTCGCCATCTTGGTTGATTGGTTGGTTTGGTTAGCTGGATTGTTGCTCCACACGAGGTGTGCATTTTCCAGACGTCATCCGTGAGTTTTGCGTCACTGGACCAGCGAGTAGTGAAGAGGGATTTGTCCTAAAGCATTTCTCATAGCTTCGAAGTTGACGCATTCCAGGAGGAGGTGCTCAGGTGTTTCGACTGGGTAACCGCAGCCACACAAGGGGGACAGGATGAGGTTGAATCTGTGTAAAGTGGCGTTGAGGGACGTTGCTTTGGCCGAGAGCCGAGTGAGTTGCACGTCCATTATTCGGTTTGGAGAGAATTGGGCTAAGGGATTGTGAGAAGGGTTTTGTTGCGGGACCTATTTCCACTTAAGCAAGATCCTCAATTTTAACTTTCACAGGTTCATTCTACCATGGAGAAGCTCAAACAAAAGAACAAAAACACGTAGAGCACTGAAATACATGTTCACACTTTAATGGACAGAACGCAACTACAACTAGGGATGGAAAACCGAAACCGGTTTTTTGAAAAACCGGTTTTTTGCCCTCGGTTTTGACCGAAAAACCGGTTTTTTGATGAGGCCGGTCTAAACCGGAAACCGGTTTTCTGCTGGGAAAACCGTCAAAAAACCGGAAACCGGTTTCCGATTTTGAGAAAAAACCGGAAACCGGTTTTTTTCTCAAAAAACCGCCATCGAAGTTTTTTTTTAATTAATATGTAATTTTTTTTTTTTTAAAAAATGGGGTTTTGCACTATGTTGAATCACCCGTTTTTACCAGCATTTTTGAAAAATGCATCTTTTATTAACTTCGGTTTTCACATTTCCTTTCAAGTTTTCCTCCTAACAGGGGTGCCTACAGGGGGGGGTCAACGACGCAGACTGCGTCGTTGAAATTTTAGGGGGGGGTCGAAAAAAATTAGAATTTTTTTATGTGAATGGTTTATTTTGTCTAAGATAAAACTCTAATGAATTCTTGTTCTTTCTAATCATCTGCCTCCCCCCCCCCCAGATACCTAGGGGGGGGGATAACCGTCAAGAATCAAAAATGATAACCAAAATCCTAGAACATTACGAAAAGTAGAACATGGATAATGGCATATTTTTGACATTTATTACCCATAAACAACCCATCACTTCTTTAAAGCTTAAACAAAACTCTTGCAGCTGGCCTTCTCCCATGTCATAAATCTCACGCAGTCTGTCTGTATAACATACAACTCGATGAAATGATGACTCCCGCATATTTATTTTTCACCCAATGACATTAGTGCAATTTTCCCGCTTAGAAGTATTACTTTGTTTAGATTGTTGTTTTCGAAACGGAGGGAAGCTTCAAAGATACACCTTTATTAAATGAATCTATTTGATCTATTTTAAACTAAATGAAGTTAAAATGCACTGTGCTATAACTATAAATACTCCTAGAGCTTATTTTGAAGTGTTATGGCAGTGATTCCGGTGAGATTTTCGTAATTATATAATTTGAATATTTTAAGCTTGTTAACCCTCTAAAAAAGCAAATTGGCTGAACTGTAAACTTGTTTTCACTGCTTGAGTTTTAAATTAAAATTTTAACTGAAAATTTAATTCCTTAATTTAAAAAATATTATATTTCTGTAATAGGTGGTTATAAATGACTCCTCCATGCTTTAAATTTTGGAATTTAATAAAATAATTAAATTTATAAAAATTTAAAAATTATGTGTGTTGCTGGTAAACCAGTCATTTGACGGATTTATAAGTCTTTATCCTTCAGAAGGTTGGGAAAATAAAGAAAGGATACTAAAAGATTTTAATTATATTTGATATAACTGATAATTTGAGTTTCAAAGTTTACACTTTAAAACATGTTTGTGCACCAAAAATATTAATCAATATTAATAATGAAAAACATTGTTTAATTTTTTTAATGTGCATCTGGATTTTGAAAATTTTTACGTGGCTTTTTTTTGTATAAAGATGACTAAAGATATAAAATTACATATCTTAGTTAGAATACGGTAGGGTGGTGGGATTTTTTAACAGTTTTCCCTCTCCATTTCCAAGAATTAGATGGCAGCTTTCAAGACATTAGATTTTAAAAATGTTCACCCCCTCAATAATTTTTATTATCTATTTCTAGATATTTATTTTGAGAATACTATAAAATTACATGTTGAGGTTTAAGCTGTCTTTAGACGCAAGACCTCAAGGAAGGAACGGGGCCTTTTCCTGACAAGTGATTCTAAATTGTTGATTTTAATAGAAATTTTCTGCAGAATTGCACTTTTTAATAATTAAACTCACCTTATAAGTTATTTAATTGAATAAAACCCTTAATTTGGTACATTAATCAATCACTTGATGCTCCAACTATATTAATAAACCAAAATGCGCACACTAATTTGAATTAGTCGTCTTAATAAATGTAATAAAATCTATTAATTAGTCAGTAATAGCCTTACTATCCTTGGTTTCAATATCTTAGATGAGGCTAGCCATCGTCTGGCAATTACAATTTAACCATTCACTCAGTCACATAAATTTCTGTTTTCAAGTGGTGCAGCTTTCAAACGTAGTATGATGAACTCGAATTTCAAGAGGCATGTGGTGTGGTACAGAATGGTCATAAACTGGAATCTTACGTTTATGCTGATTGGTCGATTTTGATGTTAAGAGAGTTATATGTCTATGGGTATGAGCATTGCTTTAGTTTTAGTTTTGTGAAGTTGATTTTGAACAATAACAGTAACTGGCACTAAATAAGTCGTGATCAATTATAACAGAACTTCATGTTTATTATTAACAACAACAAAAAACTGAAAAAAAAAATTTCTAACAAAACGTATCCGAAAATTTTCTAATTTTTAAAAATCACATAATCAAACAGGAATCGCAACTAAAATCTTTAACAATCCAATCTGCAAAATGAGAATTCTATTTTAAGAGGCCCGGCGTCGGAAGAAAGCAATGTGCTGACAATTATTTCTCATAAACATTTCTTAATCGCTGTTATAGCATTTGAAGCAGACATCATAAATATTCAGAATTGTGTATATAACAGTTCTATGAATGAATGACCTTCGGATAATATTTCTGGCCTAGCATACATACTCACAGGCCCAAGCCATTTTCCCGCCATTGCTTTAGTTAGAAACAGTAGGAAGATACTTGTCGTCTGGTGTCAAATGTGTGGGTGATTGAATATAGTTAAGAAAGTTCAATTCCTAGTTTCAGGGTAAGAATTTTGTTTAATATTTAATTTTAATTTTAGTAACTTAATAAATAGTAATATTTTTAAGTGAAACTATATCAGTAAACATAATAGAATTATTCTGATTTGTTTGTTAATGTCGAATGTGTTGCATAGAAGGAAGCTGTTTTTGGATCACGTATCTGGCTATTTTTATTGATTTAAAAAGTAATATAATTACATAAATTTTGAGCGAAATTTTTACTGATTATTTAGATTCCCGATAGCTTTTGCTGTAAAAAAATCTATTTAAAGGAAAATTAAAAATAAGTTGCAATTCCGGATTATAAAAGCTATTAAAAAATGTGCTTCCCTTTTCAATTAGGGGCAACTCTGCGTTGACCTATCAGTAGAAAAATATTCAAGAAGAAAGTCAGTACTTGGGTTTTATTTCTTAGGACAAAGTTACCCCATTCGATGGTACTTAAAATATCATTTTACTATAAAGTTTCATGTATATACCATAAAGATTCCTATCTATACACAATGTGGTGTAAATTACTTAGGTTCAGTACTCCATAAGTCCATATAAATATAAAAACCACACCGGGTTTTTTTTTTGGGGGGGGGCGGATTTAAAAAAATTCTAGGGGGGGTGCGTCGTTAGCTCTGGGGGGGATCGGCACCTCTGCCTCCTAACATGATATAAGTAAAACGCTTCTTTTCAAGATCCGTGTTGTTCCTGTGGTCTCTTAGATCAGGTTTCGCTCTTTTAAATATAATAAGCTATGTTGTATGAAATTTTTGGTAATGAACAACGTATTACGATGAAGTTAAAAATCCGAAATAGAGATTTTGAGGTTTTTTACTCGTTTTGGAGGGTGCTGATTCCGAAAAAGTTGTTTTCGAACATTTGTCTGCCTAACTAAAAGAGCTACGAACATCAAATTTGGTAAACGAGTTTCTGTAGTACTTGTGGAAAGTCATAATAAAGTTTTCGATAAAATTGCGCATGTTCAATGGGTAGCTGTCACAGAACTTTTTTTGGTTTAAGGGTATCGCCGAAAAACGAAAAGCGACGCAGACTTCAAATTTGGTAGATGTGTTCCCAAAGTACTTGTTGGATGTTACTAGGTTTTTGAAAAAATTGCGCATGCGCAAGGGACATGCACAAAAAGCGCTGCCAAAGCCCATAGAACTTTTTTGGTTTTAAAAGTATTTCTGAAAAACTAAGAGATACAGACTTCAAATTTGGTACACGTGTTCCCAGTATCCTCCGGTCGTCAGAATAAGGTTTTCGAGAAAATTGCGCATGCGCTAGGGGTGGTTGCCATAGAAATGTTTTTTTTTTGTTTAAAAGGTATTGTAACTACCTTTTAGGTATATAATTTGCATTGATTTATTTAGAGGTAATTGAAAGTTTTGTAGGGTTACACACTCCTAGTTTACTTCAGTTTTGGATAACAAGGTTTAAGTGTTTTTCTTAAAAGCCTCTATCAACAAGTTCCTTTTTATTCAATTCCTGTTTTTTTAATTTAACGTTACATATTCAATTCCTGTTTTTTTAATTTAACGTTACAGTTGTATAAACTAAGCTTCGGCTTTTCGATTACTCTCCGGCAATTTTTGTGTTTCTTGTAGTTGTTGTCCGGTTTTCCTAAGTTTCAGATATCTGATGAATATTCTATTTTCTCTTTAAAATTGTCATATCCCACTTTCTATTCCAATGGCTTATCGGATTTGCAGTGCTTACGCTTTTGCTGACATGACAGTTGAAGGGTTCGAATCCCGAATTAGACACGGTTCACTCAGTGTTTCATCCCTAAAATAGTTCGATAAAATGAGAACCAAACGTGCTTAAGAACTAAACTAGCAGAGTTGTGCGTATATATAAGAATGACCACTTAACTAGGGTAAGTAAGCTAAAACGGGCACAGCAGGCCAACTTCCCCTTTCCGTCCGTGATTTATCATTTACACTCCAAATGGTACGCAGGAACCAACAACAGTCGAAGAACGCCAACAGGGACAACCCCGACCACGTTGTCCAACACTACAAAGTAAGCGCCAATGGCAGAACACATCCTTTTTTTTTCATTAAGCACATCCATACTCTTTCCCCCAAATTTCAGAAAATTTCATTAAAAAATTGCGGCATTCATTGCATTACAACATTTGTCATTTATATTACTTGCAGAATGAGGCTGCCATTATTCATGAAACTTGCGGGTATGTATGAGTTGGAAGCGTTAGAACTTAAAACCATGTTTAAGCTGGCCAGTTCACTTATCAGAAAAGTATTCTTGCTCCGTGAATTGAACCACAAATCACTTTAAAAATGTAAATTACCCAATGGGAAAACAATTATTTAAATTTTAAATAATAAGAGATATTCTAGCAACTTTGTTAATTTAATTAATGCATTTTTCTACGTAGGCGTATTGTTTAACAAGTTTTTTTTTAATTTCTTTTCCCCAGATTTTAAATAATTGAATGCCTTTAAAAAGAAACTATTGCCTATTTTAAAAGTGCGCCGAACACCTCTCATTATCAATACAGCCCCTGATCTCAGAGACCTATACCTTTAACCTTTAATACTGTTTTTCAGTTTGTCATTCGTCTTTTTGTCGATATACTTTTGCGAAAATATAAATGGTTCATAATTTTTTTTCATTACAAATGGAAACTTTTAAAAATTGGTATTTATATAACTAAATCAATATTCGAAATTTAAATTCCACCAAAAAGCAATTTTTGTATAAGAATTCTATGTAAAATTTATCTAACTAAAAATCGTTAGTACGAAGCTATAAAAAAATCAAAATGTCTAGGTATAGATTATTATTTCAGTTAGTGAGAAAGTAGTATGCTACATTTAACCTTCGTTTCTAGGTCACTAAAATTATAAACAATCGATAGGAATAAAGAGTGGTCACTTGTACAGAAATTAGAAACTGTCAAGAAGTCTTCCACCTGGTATTTTATTGCTTTGTGTTTGATTTCTTGAAAGCCTTAGTAATTTTGTTTCAGTTTAGATCACATTTGAACAATTTTTAGTCATAACTTTGAAAACTGAACCGTTACTTAACGAATTCAATGCTCCCGCGCTCAAAAATTCCCGCTATAACAAAAACTGTTAGAAAAGTAAAATAAAAAAAAACGAAATCCCTATTCGTTTCGCAATTCCAAAATTGTACGCAGATGTTTATAATAAATTATAAGAGTTACAGTTTTTCTCGTGCGCAGAAAAAAGTCAGTGTACCCTTATATGTAATTGAACATAAGGCCTTTTTTATTCTAAGGTATAGAATTCTGTTTTCGATTCTCTCTGGGTGAACGATGAATCACGATGAATATGTTTGGTCTAAGATGCATGAAATATAGGCGTGTCTGGCGTCGTCCTTGTGAAGCGATTCAGTCATTATACATGTAGGTTTTATAACGTGAGAACTCAGCCAATTAAGTTTTGTTTGATGTGTTTGTTTCATTTGATACCTTTACTTCTTCTGAACTAAATATTACTAAATCTAATCTAAAATTGGAAAAGAAATGAATCATTATTTTAAAGCAGTACCAATATAACAGAAAAGTATTTAATATTACTGGTTTACTGGTCAGATTTTTTAAATGAAAAAATATTAAAACATCTTTTATAATGTCGTGCGAAAAATCCCACTAATAAAAATCAAAAACTGTGTGCGTAAATAAAACTTTTATAAAACTAGGGTACAAATGTTAACTTTGTGAATTTGAGTTTTAAGCACATGGGCGTAAAAGTAACCTTATTACACCTACCAGAGGTGCCGATCCCCCCCAGAGCTAACGACGCACCCCCCCCCCCTAGAAAATTATTACCCCCCCCCCTAAAAAAAAACAGGTGAGGATTTTTTATTTATATGGGCAAATGGGAGTACCTAACCAAAGTAGCCTCTAACTACATCTTTACGGTGTATATAGAAAACCTTATAGTAAAATGATATTTCAAGTACCATCGAATGGGGTAACTTAACTTTATCCCAAGAATTAAAACCCCAGTACTGACTTTCTTCTTAAATATTTTTCTACTGATAGGTCAAAGCAGAGTTGCCCCTAATCGAAAAGGGGAAGCACCTTTTGGAATATCTTTTATAATACGGAATTACAAGCTATTTTTAATTTTCCTTTAAAAAGGTTTTCTTTACAGCCAAAGCTATCGGAATCTAAATAATTGGTAAAAAATTCCGCTCAAAATTTATGTAATTATATTATTTTTTAAAACAATAAAAATAGCCGGTCACGTGATCCATTCAAAAACGGCTTCCAATTCATTCCCTCAATTCTTAATGCATAAAAAAAAGTTTATCTTGGTATAGCTTTTTATTTAATGCAACACATTTGACATTATCAAACACATCAGAATTATTTTATAAGGTTTACAGAGATTGCTTCACTTAAAAAAAACCTAAAATTTAAAAAATTAAAGTTAAATATAACAAAATTCTTACCGTGAAACTCGGAATGCACTATTTAATTATCTTCAATTACCCAGACCCGTCACATTTGAGACAAGACGACAAGTATTTTCCTACTGATTCTCAAGCAATCCTTTAGTTATTTTGGCTTCGAGTCTAATTTGGCGGGAAAAAGTCAAAAATATTATCCGAAGGTCATTAATGCGTAAAAATTTTATACAAAGTTAAGGTCGAAAGATTTATGAGCCAGCTGCAAAATATGGCGGGAATGTCTCATTGATTCCATTGGCAAACTATAATGCGAACGTCATCAATTCACCGAAATGTTTCATAAACTGCGTGCAATTTATGAGTGTTTACACTTTGTTACAGTGATCGGATTGTTTATCTATAATAATAAAAGAAAGAGTCTGTCTGTCTGTGTGTCTGTCTTCGGATCGTAAAAGACCTACTTATACTGCCCACAGGAATTCGAAATTTTAAAGATAGATTCCCTTTAATACTAACGTGTGCACCTGAGGCTTAGTTTTTTCATATTTGTTCCATTTTTAGAGAAAATTCGAATTTTCTGAAAAAAATACACCACTTTCGCTCAAATCCGATCATTTTTTCTCTTTCCTGATGCCATCGGCTGAAAAAATTAAATAAAACTTTTAACGAAAACATTTAAAATTCAAAATGTTTATTTTATTCTTTTGCCATTACTTTCAGAAACTAAATTTATTATTTGAAAAATAATTGACATGTTTCAAGTGACGTAATTCCGCCAGTCTTCATTCCCGGATTTCATTGTGGGTTTATTTGATGATTTTTTCATTGGATTTTTCTGTTGACTGCATGTATGCATATTTAAGCAATAAATGTATAGTTAAGCTATTACTGAACTATGATGGTTAATAAAGGCCATCGCACTAGAGCTCTTAGTGTGTTATGTCTTTATTTTTTCGCGAAATACGTTGCCAAACTCGCCAAATTATTAACTAAAATTCGCCAAATAGGCAATTTCTTTTATGAATAATTTATAAGCTGGTCGGTTGTTCGAAGGTCATTTTGTTTGAGCTGTATAATGGGTGTGGGTAGCTATATCTATTTTCTCGCCAAATTATTTCCCAAAACGCGCCAAATGAGCTAAAAGGTTTTATGTATTTATGAGGGAATTGTGATGGCATTTATGAGTGCATTTTACAGCGTATTTTTCAATTTGGAATTTTAAGGCAATGAAACGGGATTTTATAATTTATAACGAGCGGAAACAATAATAAGTTTATGATCCTATAACAGGTTATATGGTACACATATTTGGAATCTATTTGATATTTTTTTATTCCGTGCGAAGAACGGGTATAAATTTGCTAGTATTTGCAAGTATTTTCCTACTGATTCTCAAGCAATCATTTAGTTATTTTGGCTTCGAGTCGAATTTGGCGGGAAAAAGTCAAAAATATTATCCGAAGGTCATTAATGCGTAAAAATGTTATACAAAGTTAAGTTCGAAAGATTTATGAGCCAGCTGCAAAATATGGCGGGAATGTCTCATTGATTCCATTGGCAAACTATAATGCGAACGTCATCAATTCACCGAAATGTTTTATAAACTGCGTGCAATTTATGAGTGTTTACACTTTGTTACAGTGATCGGATTGTTTATTGGAAATAATTGTCAGAAATCGTATCGTCTGGTAGACGCCAACGAACATAATTTATAACTCCTTTTTTCCCTGGTGTTGCTTTGAATTATGGTTGCCCATCCCTATTCTTTGAAGGCAAAAATATAAAAAAAAAATTGGAGCCACTTTTGATTATCTTGCCACTTTGTGTTTTATTTTAAACCAAATAAAAATTCGCCAGAGTACAAGTTCTGAGCCCCCCCCCCCCCCCGGTGTTGCGTCGGCTGGTGGGGGGTGGGGGGTGGGGGGGGGGCAGATAACGAGTAAGAATCAGAGTTAGCTGAGTTTTTTTTATCAAGATTGGCTGTTTATTAATAATTTTTATAAAAAATTCAACCACCCCCCTAAAATTTCAACGACGCAGTCTGCGTCGTTGACCCCCCCTTGTAGGCACCCCTGACACCTACCCCTTAAAAGTACCTACATTACATTTACATTTTGAACGTGATAATAATAAATACTACATCGAGAACGTCGTAAATTACACAGTTAAACTTTGGAAAAATCATTAACTTCCTTTAAAATTATATGTATGCAACTTTACTAGTCCGTAAAATAAACTTTTTAATAAGTGGGATCGATTTTTAGACAAAATTACGAGTTTCTTTTACTATCTGGTTCTGCTGTTTGTTGCCAAATCCATTTTATTTAGAAAGGAAAAGAGTAAATAGTATCATTTTTTTTGAAAATATAACTTATTTTCATTTAAAAGTTAAAAAGTGGCCTCGTTGTTGTAGTGTTCAGCACGCCTGGGTCCTAAACAGTCGACCCGGGTTTATATACGGGTAGAGTAGCAGGTCATAGATTCACTCAATCATTTATACTTCCGGAGTCGATAAAAGAGTAAAAGAGTACTTAGCTTGTTTGGGAAGTTAATTGAAGGTACATTGTCGAAGTAGAAACTTGGCATTATCCATCGCTAGTGCTAGAACCTCTACCATAGGCTACCAGAATGGACATCGCCACATGGGCAGTAAGCGAGGATACCACTTTAATTATAATTTTACTTTTAATTGTAAAGCTGGACTTTTTAAAAATTTTCAGAAAAGTTTTGCTTAAATAATGATGGCATATATTTTTTTTAAAATCAAGTTTAATTTGTTGTTTTAATTATATAAATAAATATTGGTAACAATGTAGTATAAAAATTCAGATAAATAACATTAGGAATTTGGATAGGTATTGAATTTCTTTCTATATTAATATAATATTCCTCAGAGTTATATTTGTAAATATTTTTTAGAGAATGATGTTGACCATTATGGACTGTTATGTTATGGATTAGTTTAGTTTAGTTTGAATTATCGTCGCACTAGAGTTGGCGACGGGCGTTAGAGGCGTATTTTAGAACCACAGTCAAGGGTTATGGATTAGGTATTTTTGCATTTTTATTTATTCTTACAATATTCTATGGAGCATGCTTGGACCTTGTTTCCACGACGACGGCAGCACCGTTTTTATTGCCATTTTTTTCTTTGCATGCACCACTGCCCCGGCTTAAAGACCATCTGTGGAACTTATGTATACAGCAAGTTTAAGAATGTGTCTCTTCGTTTTGTTTTTCGAATGGAGGTAGAAACTAAAGGAATATTTCCTAAAACAGAGTAATGATAGTTTCAGAACAAAATCGGTCGAAGACGTAGTGACTTGATCCATTTTTGTCCTGAAACTGGAAGATAAACACTTGACAAAAAGGAATAAAAATAAACTCTTCGTTTAGCGGAAAAACGTAGCAAGTCAGGTATGACTTAAATCGGTTTTCTTCTGAAGCGAATAATTCTTTCACCACTCTTACCAAGTCCGTGACCCCAAAGTCCCAAGTGTTCATAAATTTTGGGGTTCGTATAAACAAATGGCTTCGAATCGGCTATTCCGTTCGCTTGGGTTCTCACAAATAGGGAATTAGGGATCACTCTCAATTGAGTTGCAATGCTTATTTTGTACGATAGCTTCCGTCTCGTTCAGTTTAAATTTGAACTTTTTACATTAGCTTTTGATATTTTTCCTTACTATTTTTAAACTTTCGTATTTTTGTATAGCATATATTTAATTGTTCGGTTTTTTTGGTTGTGTTTTTTAGTATTTTTTTGGAGATTTTTCTTTCATTTTTCTTTTTGTATTGTTTTCACCTTACGTGTTTCGTTAAACCATGGCATCGAATACAAGTTCGGTTTAAAAGTATGTGTTTCAGCTACACAAGAAAGAAAAGCTAAAGCTGTAATTTAAATTAATTATTATATTCAATGAAAAAACGAAATAAAAAAACAAAAAGGGACATTATAATTTTAAATATTAAGAATTAGGAAGAAAATCTGGAACTTACTTTTCAACAAAAAACACTATAAACGCTTAAAATTGTTTTATAAAGTCGAAAGTAAAGAAAAGAAATGTCAAAACACAAGAAAACCGGAATGGAAAATACGAGGTTAACAATTAAAATACATATAAATAAAAAATAATGATATGAATATTAATGAATCATCGATATTAATGAGTTTATATTAATTAGTTTATTATTAATTAGTTTATATTAATTAGTTTATATTAATTAGTTTAATATTAATGAGTTAATTATTTTAAGTTTATTGTTCAATGTTAATGATTGGATTTTTTTTAATTAATTATAAAAAACTGAAAAAACACATGAAAAATGGGTGTAAAAAACAAACAAACGAAAACCGTTTTTGGCTCGAAAAAACCGGTTCGTGGAGCGAAAAACCGGTTTTTGGCCTTTGAAAAACCGGTTTCGTAGGAAAAAACCGTTTTATAAAACCGGTTTTAAGGGTCGGTAAAAACCGGTTCGGTTTTACGGCGTTGTAAAAAAACCGGTTTTTCAAAAACCGGTTTTTTCTAAAAAACCGCCATCCCTAACTACAACTACACACACGACTTAATACTAACATCGAAAAATATATGTATAAAACAGGAACCGAACTCAAGATTACGAACTGAAACCTTAGAAGTTGAGTAGTCACTGCTGCTTCCTCCTCGGAGCGTGAGTGTGTAAAGAGGAGAGAGCGATGAGTAAACATCCCTCCCCCCCCCCCCCCCCCTCCCTTTTTTTCCCTTTTTGAGTTATCATCACTCAAAAAAAAAGTTTAAATTTTAACAAGTCCAGTATCGATGGTGTTTTAATTCTACGCCACATGGCGAGATACTTTGTCGATGATGCAGCCGAGATATCAGGGGGCATTGGACCAAAAGCTG
>JAFNEN010001166.1:0-50713 GCA_019343175.1 Oedothorax gibbosus
CCGCCCCTGTACCTTCAAATGGTAGATAACGTTCATCATTGAAGTTTAATTCAAATAATCCACTGTCTGCTTGGTTTCCTTTTGATATTGCTATCTGTTGACCTGTTTTCCAATTTACCCTTATCGACTCATTTGATCCATCACTTTCACCAAGTAATGATTTTATTGCCTCAATATCAGGTTTAAGTACTACTCTGTTGCCTGTTTGCTGCAAAGTAGCATGAATATCCTGATAAGGAGCAACTTCTGCTCTAATAGTGATCCTTATATTAGACTTCTTTCAAAATTCATGAAAGGAGCTCTCTATTGTGAATAGAGGCAATCAAATTAAATCTTAAGCCAAAACGTTTTCGTCGATTTCTATATCTGTCAGAAATGATTTTAAACCTTTTCAATAAGCCGATTACGTTTTCAACTACCACTCTTCGTATAGAGAGAGATCTATTTTCTGCTTTTTTCTCCTTTGATAAAGGATTCTTTTTTGATCTTCTATGTGGTAATTCAACATTTTTATGTATCTTTTGCATTCCTCTGTAACCAGAATCAGCTAGGATCTTAGTTTGCGGTAATATTGCTATCTTTGATTCTCTAAACATCCGAAAATCATGTTTTCTACCATTGGAGAAAGATGTACATACGACCTTTTTACTCTTCTTCTCTGTTACTATTTGTGTTTTTATAGTATGCCTTTTTTTCTTTCCAGAGTAAAAGCGCTTTTGCTTTTTTTTGGCCTTTCTACTGCTGTTTCAGTTCCATCTATTACCAAAACTTCGTATTCTACATTACTATTTAATAGATCTTTTTTTCCTGGTAATGCAAAATCTGGATGTTTTATTAATGTGTCTTCTACCCACCTTATTATTTTAAAACAGTTGCTTTCACTCATGCCATAACTTTGTCCTATATGAAAATATGTACGATATTCTCTCATATATTCCAGTGCCATAAGTAATCTATCTTCTATACAAAGTTTGCTTTTTCTTCCACTTCTAGCTTTTTTCCTTTTATCCTCCTCATCTAGAATTTCTACCATTCTCTTAAATGTTGATTTTTTTACCCCCGTTAAACGTCGAAACTTTTCTCCTTCTAACTTTTCTATTTCCTTATATTTCATGCTTCCAAATACTTGATCTTACTCTCTCTCCCTCAATTTTGAAAGAAGTCTATTCTTGATCTTACGGCAATAATGACCTGGAAAATCAAGATCAAACATCTTTTCTGTTAATGCAAACTTACAGCTTCCTTTAGTTTTTAAGTCATTGATTGCAATAGGACTTAAAGGCATTGTTTTAGTAATCTCCAAAGCTCTCTCATTATTATCAAGATACTCTTTAGTCATCTGCTCAAGAGCAAATTTTAAACTATGACCTGCAAGTAATCCTTCTTTTAAGCTATTCCAAGAGCTTGCTGTAATAAATACTCTATCATTATTCAACTCATACTGATAAGTTTTTTCCACCTGTTTTACCATTTCTAAAGCCATCTTATAAGCTTGGAAATATATTATCGCTATTTGCCCTTTTATCCAGTCATAGAGCTCTTTACTTGTAAACTTACTTTCGAAGAATTCTCTTTTTTCCTGGTTTTGCTTGATTGACTCTTTATGTACTTTTAATTCTTGCTCAGCAATGGCTTGGTTAATTTGATTAGCCTCTATTGTATGATTAATCTGCTTCACATCACAGGAAGCTAGCTTTTTCTGTAAATCCCAATCCTCAGCACGTCTTTGATAACTTGCCATAATATTACATAACTCAGCACTTTCTCTTATGGTATCTGCTGTAGTAGTGAAAGAGCTTGCTCCTGCTTCCACAGAAAAACCAGGGTGAAAGCCACCATTAGAAAAACCAAATATTGTAGGTGACCAATGGGTTAATGCTGCAGCTCCTAATATACCACAAGCTCCAAGTCTCGTTGCAATTGCTCCAGCGTGTAAATCCACTCCCTTATATTCAAGAGACGACAAACCAGTCAACGATCCACCAAAAAGTAAATCACCAATAAATTGGAAAAAGTCAAATGCACTAGAATTCATTAAATTGTCATAATGCGATCTACGCTCCTCAGCATTATTTAAACTTGCATTTAGCGCATCTTTTTCTTTCTTTAAGGTCTCTATGGTCCTTTCTTTAATCGATGAAATTAAATTACTGATTATTCCTTCTTGTTTATTGTAAAAGATAGTTAATGATTCAGCATCTCTCTTTTCCAAAACATCTAGTAACTCTGAGCCAAATTGCATCACAGTTTCAACTATTGATTTTGCATAACTCACCATCTGACTGAATCGATAATGTGGTAGGTGTATTTGCGGTAATTCTACAGAATGGCCTCCAGTTACTGCTGATAGTTGCTTAGGATTAAGCGGTGGCTGGAATAAAGGCGGTACTGCTTTTTTGCCTCCCATATCTAAACAATGTCTTATCTTGTATAAACGATCTTCAACTTTATCCCAAAGACCAATAAAGCTCTTGTTTTCAGGCTTGCAGAAGTAATTGCTGTATTTGATAAGATCATGAGCTTCATCAGATTGAACTTCAGGTTGTGAACCATAGGGTAGTTCTGTTTCCAGTTGCAATAAATCATGCGGTTTTAATTCATTGAAGGATTGAGGCTGAACTGAAAAATTTCCTTTTTTAATAGGTTTTGGGCCAAGTAAATCCCAAGCTCTGATATACAGCATCGTAGCTTGATTTAATGCTTCCCAAGATCCTTTAGCAAAGAGCATATCTCCCCAATCGATGAGATTGTTTACGTAAGATATGATGATGTACTTTTCAAATGAAGTTACATGTTGTTTTGCAATGGTGTATGGATCAAATGGATCAATTGCGAGTTCTGTAGTAGTTTGCGTATCACTCAGTGATGCAACGATATTATCACTGTTATGCTCTTCAAAAGGCAAAAACTGCCATGCTTTATCATTGGTAGGGTTGAAGATATATTGATACCATTTTCTTGCTGTAGCAAAATCCTGTTCTCGATTTAAATGCCATGCAGTCAGCATTGGTATATGAAAGAATATCTCCCACAGATAAAGACCATAGGCACCACTGAAATCTAAAAGATCACTTGGACGATGAACAACACTATTCGTTGGGTTAAATCTTTCGAATTTAAGTTGTTCTATTTTCTGCGACTCTAAAGTTAAAATTCTCTTTGGCCCTCCAGCATAAGCTTTTTGCCGTAAATCACGCACATTGCCAGTGATGTTTAATCTCATAAAAGAGAATTTCATATCTTTAAAATCTAATTTTTTTGGAGTTTCACCGATATACTCAAACTCAAGTTTATTTTCACTTTTGTTTATCTTATAAGTTGATTGCTCACTAATTGCAGATAAGTTGTAATCTTTAGGTAAAAGCAAGAAAGATTCACGAATATTTTCACGCTCAAGATTACCTTCGACAATGAACCAACCTGGTTTATTGATTACTTGTTGTGATAGGGACTTTTTAAAATTACCTAATAATGTTAACCACTTTGTAGAATTATTTTCATATAAGAGTTTAGCATTACCCTCTTTATTGGTAACATTAGTCTCAAAGATGTTTTTGGTTTCTCCTAAAAGAAGCTTATCACTACTATCAATTACATCATAAGATGAACTCAGAATTTTATCTGCTAATATTTCATATTTTAATATTTTGTCTTTTAGTATGTAATCAAGTCTATCAGCACCAATAAATGTTACCTTATTTCCTTGAATGATATGTGCCATATAATAAAAATCAGTATATGCTGTAGTTATAGTGGTCCATGTACTGCTTTCATTGTTGTAGATATTTATTATTTCACAATTAAAGAAAATTGCTTTTTCACCTAGTACTACAGTCTTTATGCCGCATTTTTGTTGATTAGCAGAATGAGTATGAATTGTCCATCTTCCAGTTTCATCATCATAGATATCTACTTGTGAGGAGTGTTGATACTCACCTTTCCAACCTCCAAAAAAGATGACTTTTCTGCCTACTACTGCAACTTGTGTGGACCTTCGTGCTTCGCTAGCAGTGTGAGTAGTCCATCTTCCAGTTTCATCATCATAAATATCTATTTGTGATGAGTACTGATGACCACCCTTATCTCCCCCAAAAAAAATAGCCTTTTTCCCCACTACTACAGTGTCTATATCATATCGTGCTTCAGTAACTGGACGAGTTGACCAGCTTTCTGTTTCATAATTATAAATATCTATTTGTGAAGACTGCCATCCTCCAAAGAAAATAGCCTTTTTACCTACTACTGCAACTGTGTCTCGTGCTTCACGGGTAGCATGAGTTGTCCATCTACCTTTTTCGTCGTCATAAATATCTATTTGTCTGGATCTACCATTACTTCTTTCTCCCCATCCTTGAAAGAAAATAGCTTTTTTGTCTACTACTTTAACTTTTCCACCAGATTGTCCTTCACTAGCGGTGTGAGTTGACCATCTGCCTGTTTCATCATCATAAATATCTATCTTTGATGAGTATTGACCTCTCCAGCCTCCAAAAAAAATAGCCTTTTTGCCGACTACTGCAACTTCTGCATTCTCTCTTGCTTCACTAGCAGTATGGGTTGTCCAATTTCCGGTTTCAGCATCATAAATATCTATTTTCGATGAATATACTCGATCACCTTTTGATCCGCCAAAGAAAATAGCTTTTTTGCCTACTACCGCTACTGCAATGTCTAGTGATCTTCTTGCTTCACTAGCAGTATGGGTTGTCCAACTCCCGGTTTCATTGTCATAAATATCTACTTGTGAAGAATATTGATTACTACTTTTGTCACCTCCAAAGAAAATAGCCTTTTTATCTACTACTGCAACTTCCGGAGAGCTTCGCCCTTCACTAGCAGTGTGAGTTGTCCAGGTTTCATTTTCATTATCATAGATATCTACTTGTGAAGAGTATTGACTAGTACTTACAAGGCCACAAAAGAAAATAACCTTATTACCAATTACAACTTGCGTTGCGCTTCTATCAGTATATTTCTTCAAGTTAACAGTACGCATTTCATAAGCGAGATTATTAACAAACATTCCTTGCTGACTCTCACTGGCAACTAAATCTTCATCAAGAGTAAATAAATTAGATGGGCTTACACTATCAAATTTTGTTTCACCAATGACAATTACTATTCGTCTCTCTTTTCCATCTTGTTCTTTTAGATAAAAAGCTGCTACTTTCTTCCAGTATAATTTCTTTGCTTCATTAACTGGATCTACTTTAATATCGCTTGCTAATTTTTGCGGTGCTGTCCAACTGCCACTTGGCTTTTGAAAGATATAATTAATCGTTGCATCAACTCTTTTTTCTTTATCTTTCCCTTTTTCAATTTGCTGTACCCAAAATATAAATAATCTGTTAAATGCATGTATTGGGGTTATAGTTTCAACTGGTATCGATGCTTCTATTTTCTCCCACGCAGTCCAGTAGAGGATATTTTGGTTTTCTTCATCAAATATTGCTGTGCGGTAATAATAATCATAGGGTTGGGCAAGGGTGCGACCAATAACATATAAAGTATTTTTTCCTTCTACTCTTTCAAAACAACTATCAACTATCTTTAAGCTGGTTACTTGTTCAAAATCTTCAAAATACTTCATGTATGCATCACTTACTCCTTCATCGGTGATGTTTCCTTGCATTAAAGTATTCTGTAGCTTTTTGTACTCTGGAGTTATAACTTTACGTAAAGTCGGATTTAAGTAGTTTTCTGGATATAATTTTATCTTATTACTTGCTTCCCATTCTCGATAACTAGATAGCCATTTCCATTTTTCTTCAGTAAAGTCTTTATCAACCTCTACACCTTCTTCTATCTTCATCATAGCGCGATGAATGTATAGCTGAACACTATTTAGTGCTGCTTTAATCGGCGAAATCTTTGAACATTCACTCATTTCAACATCTATCAGCAAGAATCCATAGAGATCCCTCATGTTTTTTAGGTCTGGATTGATATGTATCATGTACCTTGCTAGAATATCTCGCTTTTCTCTTGCTAAATATCCTTCATCTTTTTCAGTGATTAGCTCTAAATCCCCAGCAATATCGGTGTATTTATTCCATCCATTACTTGCTTTTAAATTATATAAATCCTTTAACTTTAGTAGAATTTTTACGTTAATTCCTGTGATGTCCATAACAGATTTGATTCTCATCAAAGAATTCACCGGATCTTGCTTGCCAAAGCATTGCTTAAATACTTCAACTTTTTTAATAGCTTCAAGTGTATCTTTATTCCAACCAGTGAGCTGAGCCATTTTCTCCGTTACTTTGTCACTGCTGTAGTCATACCAGCTTATGTATTCTGGTAGCGTGGAATATGATGCTTTAAGTGTTTTGTAGTTTAACAGAGTACGAATCTGCTCAATTGACCATTTTCCCTCTACTCCATAGGCACTCTTGTAACTTGCAATATCCTCTACTTCAAGCTTCAATGTTGTAAATACATCTATGTTATGAATGAGCTTTTCTAAAAATCCTTTCTCTGCAAATGGTCGTGGATTTTCCGAGTGAGGAGTAAACGTATAAATAGCATCGAGTATTTCAGGTTGAATGTTGCCTATGCACTTATATACTTCATTATAGAAACTCTGCGGATCTTTTACTTCCTGTACTGAATTGTGCAATTGTTCTGCAAGTTGCTTGCTTAAAGCAGGATTAATTAATCTGATTATTTGTTCAGTGGTAATTGTATGTTTCTTTAGCCAATCGTTAAATTCAACTACGTTCTCTTGATTTACTCCTTCTATCTTTAATTGTGATAAGAGCTCTGCTATTGGTATATTTATTAATCTTGCAAGCAGAACTTGTTTGTATACTTTTAAGATCTCTTCCCCAAATGCTTTTTGATCATTATGGTAGTTAATCAAAGAAGTTAATTCATTACTGTTTACTCCTAAAATATTTTGCAATGCGCTATAATTACTTGCTGTGGCAGCTAAATCTTTGAAGCTTTTCTGACTTAAAAGTGTTTTAAATTCTGGTAAATTATCAATTTTATTTGATACGCTCTCTGGTAAGCTATCAGCATACAATGCGAATATTTTAGCTAAAGGTTGTTGGAACTTTTCTTGTAGACTTTTAATCTTTGCTATTTTTTTCTGATCAATTTTACCCTCACTTAGTGCTTGAGTTAACTCGTCAAATGACCAATTAAGTTTGTTTGCTAAACGAATAAAGCGATGTAGAAAGCTTAGTGCTTGGTTATCAAGGTTATCTATAATTCGTTTTCTGTGCTCATCTATAGTTTGTTCTGTAACGGCAAGTATTATTGAACCTTTTATTTTATTATAGCTATCAAGTAATGACTGAAGTTTATCGTGCTCTATACCTGTTTGTGCAATGAATGTATCAACATTTTTCAGTTGATCTATTTCCCCGTCTTTTATTCCATATACCTCTTTTAAATAAGCTTCTGCCTCATTATCAGACGTAATTACTTTATATTCTTCCGGAGAAAGACCTAAACACTCTGCATCAGTGTCAGCATTTTCAATGAGCATTTTGTATATCTCTACTAAGCTTGTTTTATGCTTTTTAAGGTAAGCACGTATACTCATTAGCGGAAAATTTGCTGGAAGATTAAAAGGATATTTGGCAGTTGCAAGCTTGCGTAGAACATCATCTCCAAGATCATGTTTTAGCTTTTTCTCCATTATCTCATTGACAATTTCAAGATATAACTTTTCTTTGTTAGTATTGTCGCAATCGAGTTTAATATCGTAGAGATCAGAACGACGTTCCTTAAGTGATTTAGTTGGTTGTGTAATATATTTATCAACTATTTCCAATAACTTAACCAGATAAGCTGCGGGACTTAGTACTGATTGGCAACTTTCGCACTGATTGTAATTATCGGTATTAAAGATTTTTGGTATATGCATGTTTTCCCCTATAAATTTTAATGTATGTTGCAGCAGTGTTGAGCTCGATAATGAGGCTCAGAAATTTCCTTAGCATTTGCTACATAAACTGAGATAAACTTCTTCCTAGCTACAGCTTTTTTGTAGATATCCCGTGCCGTGCTTTCTAAAAATGTATCTTTTACTGCTTCAACAAACCTATCTTCAGATAAGTCAGTAATCTTGAATGCTGAGTCATATAGAAGATTTCCGTTATCTTTAAAACTGAGTAGCTGCTCAACAGTGGAATCATCAAGTCCTATCTTCTGTAAACGAGTAAGCGCATCTTTTGTCATTTCTTTTTCTCCCTTCATAAATTTTTTAAAATGTAACCACAAATGAAAAAGTTTCTCTTGTAGCTGCGGTTCTGATAAGTGGTACCGTGTGTTCTAAAACTAATAAAATTCCCGGATTTTCTACGTCTTTTGGCTCAAAATATCTCTGTCCTTCTGGAAGTTCTTCTTTTATTTTAGTACCAACCATAACCCCTAGTTCCCTTATCACTTGATTTGCTGCGTCCGTGAAATCGAAAGTAAATGTGAGGAAAAGGTTATTGGTTGGTACATTAGAGGGCCTAAACCTTCCAGAGGGAGTCACAAGTTCTCCATTTTCATCACCTGTGCAGAAGAGAACTTCGTCAACAACACGTCTGCCAAGTTCATTGAGCAGTTTTTCAGACGTAATGGACTCTGGTGGTGTATCTTTAGTATACTCTATAGTAACTGTTCCACCTGTAGGAATAGAGCTATTTTCCGTACGTTTTATTACACCAGCAACTGTATAGTCTATACTTGACTGATAAATTGTCTGTCCTGTAAAAACCCTTACATCTTTAATGGGGTAGTGTTCAAGCTTAATTTCACCCTCAACAAAAACTTTTTCGACCTGATGGCTACTTTCCCAATTGGCATCACCACTTCCCCAAGCAAGATGTATCGGCTGCTCTTTTATACTTGCTGCTATTGCTGCTCGACCTGATTGTGTAAGAATTGACACCTGTGATGAGTTTGAAAGGCTTATATAATATATATTCAGGATTTGGAAAATTTTTGTCCAAAAAAAATGAATTTTTGCCTAATTTTTTATTGCAGTATTATTTGAAAATCGAACTGTATTATTCTCGAAAAAAAACAACAGAATATCAATAGGTTAAAAATCACATCTGTATTATTTATTTTTGCTCCTGTCCTACAAAGTGCACCTATAAGTTCTCATCCTTAAAGCTATTAATTGTTTTAAGGAGAAGTTATGAAACGTTATTCTGGTGTTGATCCTATAGTTGTTCAAAACATACAGTACCAAGTGAAAAGGTTAAAATTTTTTGAATGCTTTACTCATGAAACCCATGAAGATCTTGAGCAAGAACTCTTCTGTGAAATTTGGACTTATCTTGATAGATATGATGAAAGTAAAGGTAGCTTTAACACTTTTGTAGCAAGATTAACTGAACGTCGTGCTAACAACTTATTAGAGAAACAACTATGTATAAAACGCAATATTAATAACTACATCAATATTGAGAAAATAGAAGCTTTTGAAGATGAAGTAGCGAAACGTACTGATGTAGATTACATGATTTCAACGCTACCAAGAAAGATGCAAAAGATATGCGAACAACTCAAGTACTTTAACTTATATGAAGTTGCTAAGATGAACAACATATCAAGAACTACTTTAAATACTATGATAAGAAAAATACGTACAAAACTCTCTTCCATCTACTACAAGGGCAAAAAGAAAAATTGAACATAAATTCTGCCTTTCCTGAATATATAACATATAACATTGAGGTGAATAAATGACTTTTAAAATTTTAAACAATAATGAAAGACTGAAAACAACCACAGGCATAAAAGTAGTAATTTTTGGTCCTTACGGTATTGGTAAAACCAGCCTCTTAAAGACTATAAGTGAACCAACACTTTGTCTTGACTTTGAAGCAGGTCTGCTTGCTGTTCAAGATTGGCAGGGAGATTCAATCAGTGTTCGTACTTGGAATCAAGCTCGTGATATTGCCTGCCTAATTGGTGGTCCGAACCCTGCACTAAAATCTGATCAAGCGTATAGCCAAAAACACTATGAGCACGTATCAAGTAAATATAATGAAGAGTTTTCTAAATATCGATGTATCTTTATTGATAGCATCACTGTAGCATCACGTCTTTGTCTCTTATGGGCAAAAATGCAACCGGAAGCTTTTTCTGAGAGAAGTGGAAAGCAAGACATGAGAGCTGCTTACGGAATACTTGCGCAAGAGATGATGGGATGGCTCAATCAGTTTCAGCACATTCCAAATAAAGATATCATTACCGTTGGTACTTTAGGTCAATATTTAGATGACTTCAATCGTCCAACCTGGCTACCTCAATGTGAAGGGGCTAAAACTGCTAGTGAAATTCCTGGAATTGTTGATGAAGTAATCAGCATGGTTGGAATCAAGAAAGATGATGGAACGGAGAAACGTTCATTTGTCTGTCAGACGATTAATTCTTGGGGATACCCTGCTAAAGATCGAAGTGGATGCCTGAATATGGTTGAAGAACCGCATCTGGGAAAATTACTTACGAAGATTAAAGCTAAGGCTTTTGCTACTGCTACTAATCAAAGTTAACTTTTAGAGGTTATATATGCTACAAGACTTTTTAACTACTGGTCAAAAAATCCCTTTTTTCAGCGTAAAAGAGTATTTAAGTGACAAAGCACCAATCCCAGAAGACATCATCTACCCGAGGATATTAACTCCAAGGGGTTTGTTAGTATTTGGCGGGCCACCTAAAATTGGTAAAAGCGATTTTTTAATTTCATGGCTCATGCACATGGCAGCAGGCGTTTCATTTCTGGGTATGATTCCCAATCAGCCTATGAAAGTTCTCTGTCTGCAGACTGAAATTGATGATGGATATTTAAAAGAGCGTCTACAAGAGTTAAAACTCGATAAAGAATTTTTGGACGTTGGTGCAAACAACTTCATGATCACGCCAAGAGTACAACTATCGCTTAGTAGTGAGGAGATAGATGAAATAAAAAACTCTCTAGAGGACAAATGTTTTAAGCCTAATATTTTGGCCATAGATCCTCTTCGTAACATCTTTAGCAGTGAATATGGCAACGAAAATGATAACAGCGCTATGCTATTCTTTTTACAAAAAACGCTTGAAAGACTGAGAAATGCTATTAATCCAGACGCTGGGATAATTTTGACCCATCACACAAAAAAATTGTCCAAAAAGATGCTGGAAGAAGATCCATTTCAGGGTTTAAGCGGTGCTGGGTCTTTAAGGGGATTCTACACTACTGGAATGGTGATGTTCAGTCAAGATGAAGGAAGCACTGTCCGCCAAATAGTATTTGAGTTACGTAATGGTGAACGTGTGCCAAGTAAGCTTGTCGATAAGATAAATGGCCATTGGCAACTTATAAATCAATGGAATAACTGATTTCAACTTTATTATGGGAGTATTTATGTTACAGGATTTAACTGATTTTAACACGGCAAAGTCGCAAAGCAATTTAATACCAAAAGGTACAACGGTAAAAGTCAAAATGGCTATTAAACCTGGGGGTTATGAATGCTGGTTCACCAAAAGTCCCACTACTGGCAGTATCTATTTAAACGCAGAATTTACCGTCATTGAAGGGCCATATGCAAGGCAAAAGATTTATCAAGCAATTGGGATAAAAAGCGGCAAAGCAAACGTTGAAAGAGAAGACGTTTGGGGAGAAATGGGTCGTTCTATGATTCGAAGCATTTTGGAGTCAGCACGCGATATTCATCCACATGACAATTCAGAAAAGGCGGTACTTGCCCGTAAGCTGAACTCTGTTGCAGATCTAAACGGTTTAGAATTCAGAGCAAAGGTAGGTATTGAAGCTGATCGGTATGGGGAAAAGAACAAGATTGCTACAGTTATTACTTCAGAAAATACTAGACTTCTTTCAAAATTGGAAAAGAGCAAAAAATTAGTATAAAATCATACATTTAAAAGTATGAGATATGAAGAAACTAAGGAGTTAGATGAAGAGAAGTTTCGTCGTCTGACAGGAGTAAAGAAGGCAACTTTCAACAGGATGGTAGAAATTTTAGATGAAGAAGATAGAAGGAAAAAAGCAAAAAGTGGGCGTAAAAGCAAGCTCTGTATAGAAGACAGGCTACTTATGGCATTGGAATATCTTCGTGAATATCGGACATATTTCCACATTGGTCGAAGTTATGGTATGAGCGAAAGTACGACCTATAAAATCATAAAGTGGATTGAAAATACATTGGTAAAACATCCGGATTTTGCATTGCCAGGGCGAAAAGAGGTTCTAAAAAGTGATATAGAATATGAGGTTTTAGTGATAGATGCAACAGAAACTCCTGTGGAAAGACCCAAAAAAAGCAAAAAAGATTTTATTCAGGAAAAAAGAAAAAGCACAGTATAAAAACACAGATTATTTCGGAAAAAGAAAGCAAAAAGATCATTTGCACGTCTTTTTCAAATGGTAGGAAACATGATTTTCGGCTTTTTAAGGAGTCAAAAGTGCACATACTACCAAGTATCAAAGTCCTAGCAGATAGCGGTTACAGAGGTCTACAAAAAATTCACGCAAATGTTGAATTGCCACATAGAAAAACGAAAAAGCACCCATTGACTAAGAAACAAAAGCAAGAAAATCAAGAGCTTGCAAGCAAAAGAGTTGTGGTTGAGAATGTAATCGGTTTGCTTAAAAGATTTAAAATTATTGCAGATAAATATCGCAATCGGCGAAAACGTTTTGGATTGAGATTCAATTTGATAGCTGGAATTTACAATCTAGAGTTGATGATGTGAATTTTGAAAGAGGTCTACTGAAAATGATTGGGTACCGTTTTGAAGTACGACGAGGAGAAGCTCTGGATTGCTGTCATTAAGAGAGCTATCAAAGATGCAGCAGGAAAAAATGCAGAGCTAAAAAAAGAAGCAATTGAATGGTTCAATTTGGAGTCTTTTGAAACTGTTTGTGAGCTGGCTAATCTCAGCTTTAAACGTATGAAAAACATGTTGTTAGGTTATGGAGGTTTTATGTCTAAAAAGGAAATAAAGGCGTCATTAATTGATAATATTAAGGGATGTGTGTCTCATCTAATTCCAGATGGTAAGTTTTATCAAGAGAAGACTTATGTCGGCAGCTTAAATGGAGATACCATTATGGTTAAAATAGTAGGTAAAAAAACTGGTAATTGGCGTAATTTTACCACAGGGGCTAGTGGTGACATTATTGATCTTTGGACTTTAATTAAAGGTAATATAGATTCTGCCAAGAAGTGGTTAAATACTAAAAATACTGAGAAATTACAAAATAAAGAAGCAAAGGGGGCAATAAAAAAAGGAGAAAAGGCGTTTTCTGTAGGACAGTATTTAAGCGACCAATCTCCAATGCCAAAAGATGTCATAGGACCAAGAATTCTAACACCAGGTGGGCTTTTAGTTATAGGTGGTACTCCAAAGGTTGGAAAAAGTAGTTTTCTGCTTTCTTTATTAGCACATATGGCATCTGGAGTACCATTTCTTAAGATGACACCTACAAAACCGCTTAGGATACTCTATCTACAGGACGAAATGGGATATGACGACATGAGAAGGCGCGTGCAGCAACTCAAAATCGACCAAAAGCTTATAGATTTAATGAAAGAAAACTTGGTTATTGCTTCAGAAGCAAAAATAACGTTGAATGATCAAGGAGTGGAGAGGATCAAAGACATCATCATGAAAGACTTTGGGACAAAGATGGTTGATCTTATTGCAATAGACTCTCTGACAACGCATCTGATGCCACTTTCTCTTTTACGGAGTGGGATTGAAAAATTACGCTCTATCGGCATTGGAATAATCATGACCCACCACACTAAAAAAGTATCCACGTCTACACTGGAAAAAAATCCATTTCAAGCTTTAGTTGGAGCTAATGCGCTCAGAAGTTTCTATACATCTGGTATAGTGATGTTTCAACCAAATAGAGGTAAAAATATCCTACAGGTGGCATATGAGCTTGGGAATAGAAAACCAATACCAGCAAAATTCATTAGCAGGACTGATGGGTGTTGGAAGACTATAGCTACTGCTTAGTCTCAATTAATTAAATTTAAAATATATTTAGAGGATTTTATGGATATGTATTGTGATTTTAATACCGCAACTCCACTAAAGAATGGACATTATAAGCCATTAGAGGAGAAAGAGCAGTTAAAAGATCAACTTTTACTAGATATCAGATCTTGTCTTTCATACCTATTACCAAGGGGAACTTTTCGTGGTGATAAGTTTTATGTGGGTGATGTACAAGGTAATAGAGGCAAAAGTACGGTAGTAGAATTAACTGGTAGTAAAGCCGGACTTTGGAAGGATTTCGAAAAAGATGAAGGTGGTGATATCATCGATCTTTGGGCAGCAGTACATGGAAGAAGTGTCAGAACAGAGTTTCCTGAAGTAATGGCTTCTATAGCTGAATGGCTTGGAAAAAAACATACTAGGAAATATAAAAATCTAGAACAATTTTTAACATGCAGTTGGAACTACTATGATGAAAACAATCAAGTTATTGTCATAGTCAACCGTTATGATCTTCCCGAAGGAAAAGAATATCGTCCTTTTGATGTGAAAAAATCTACTTTTACTGCACCAGAGATAAGGCCTCTATACAACATTCCAGAAATTTTAAAGTCTGATAAAGTTATTCTTGTTGAGGGAGAAAAATGTGCTGAAGCGCTGATAGAACAAGGTATCACAGCAACAACAGCGATGTCTGGAGCAAATGCACCAACTGATAAAACAGACTGGTCACCCCTAAAGGGTAAAAATATTATTATTTGGCCAGATAATGATGAAGCAGGTAATAAATATGCCAAAAATGCTGAAAAAAAGCTTTTAGAGATCGGAGTTGCATCACTTGTTGTTCTTAAGATTCCACAAGGTAAACCGAAAGGGTGGGATGCTGCTGATTGTGTATTAGAAGGAACGAACGTTGAAGAATTTATTCTTAACAACAAAAGCCCTAGAAAGTCAAAAACAATTGATACTACAGCTTGGACCAACACTGCTCCAGAGAGAAAATGGATTATTAAGGATTGGCTTCCTGTGGGAAGTGTTACAGCTCTCTACGGCGACGGTGGAGTTGGAAAATCTCTTCTTGCTCAACAATTAATGACTGCTGCTGGTATTGGTAAATCTTGGCTTGGTATAGATATTGAACAGATGAGAACATATGGTGTGTTTTGTGAAGATGAGGAAGAAGAACTTTGGCGCAGGCAATGTGCAATACATAAACTTTATCAATTGGATATGGAATCTTCTGATTTTCATGACAATGTTTGCTTATCGTCTCGAGTGTGGAAAAATAATATACTTATGGTTTTTAACAACAAAGATATAGGTCAATTGACCCATTACTTTCAAGAGTTACTTGAAGATATTGAATTGTTTCAGCCAAAGCTAGTGATTTTGGATACAGCAGCAGATCTATTTGGAGGTAATGAAAATAATCGTTCCCATGTAAGACAATTTATTCAAAACTGTTGTGGTCGCATAGCAGAAGCAATAAAAGGAGCTGTGTTGTTGTGTGCCCATCCTTCTGATTCAGGGATAGTACGTAAAACAGGTACAGGAGGTTCAACAGCGTGGAATAATTCTGTTCGATCTAGATGGTATTTGTCAAAACCAGAAAAGGCTGGTACTTGCGCTAATGATCGTGTTCTTTGCCGAATGAAATCTAATTATTCTGCATCTGAACAAGATAAAATTTCATTGTATTGGCACAACGGGTCATTTATGCAACATGATGTAACCTTTGATTCTGGAAGAGTAGTAAGAGATAATTATAATCGAAAACTTGATTTGGAACGCTCAAGAAGACATGATATTATTTTAGAGTTAATTGCTAATGAAGCATATAAAGGTGAAACTTACACCGCGGCACACTTTGCTAAGTATTTTGAGGGAAAACTAGGCCTTGGAAGTGAACGTAGCATTCGTGAAAGGATTAGCCATCTTGCAGCTCTTGGCCATATAAAGTTCTTTAAGGAAGCTCTTGGATATAAAGTATCAAGGACTAAATCAAAGTACGGCTATTTATGTGTTAAAGACATGGAGTTAAAAATTTCTGAAAATCAACATGTGCTGGTAAAGCCAGATTATTATCTTTCACCAAATAACGGAGTAACCTTACCAGTTGAAAATCCAGACGTTTGGGTGATACATAATTCTACAAAACAAGATGGCAAAATAGTATAGTAAGTTGGCAAGATGGTAAGTTGGCAGACTTAAGAATTCGCCATCTTGCCAACTTAAAATTGATAAAAACACAAGAAAATCAATAGCTTAAAGAAATAGTAAGATGGCAAGATGGCAAAAAGTTGCCAACTAGATAACATGGGTAAAGTCCTCCTCTATGGCGGGTTTGGGGAAGTTGGCAAGATGGCAAAAATCTATATATATATAAATATATACTATGCTATAGTACATAGTATATATCAGTTAAGAGAAGAACTTAACGTTTTTTGATGTCCTTTCATAATTTTACTTTGTCTATGGAGTTGCAACCTATAATAAAAATATAAAGTAAAGGCAGTGAAAAACAAATGATCCATAATAGCGTTTTAAGACGATTCTACGACTTCAGGGTACAATTATACCACCAAGAACTAAATTGCTCATGTAGGGTAGCTTAAAACTCGATTACAAGGCATTTCTAAATTATTTTTTACTTCAAACTTTTATTTACTACAAGAAACCCTAAAACTAGTCTATCATGTTTTTTTGTTGGTTGCAAAGAAAATTTTTCAAACCTAAAGAACAAATGGTTAGTAGACTTTTTGAAACGTTATTTTTGCAACAGCCAACTTATGTCACTTCTATCATAGAGAGGGTAACAAAATGGTCCTACCCTTTAAAACGCTTTAGGAGGTCCTTACAACACTATTTGTAATTTAGATATAAAAGTTCGTCTTTTTTAAATTAACGCGTGTAGCCCCCCTAAAAACTCGAATAAAAGGCATCTTTAGCAACCTAACTATTGCAAAGTAAACTTACCAGTAAGTTTAACACATTTTTTACACTTTACAAAGAAAATTCTTCAAAAAAGATTGAACGACTTGTGAAAGGGTTAATGGAGACTTTATGAAAATACAACAACTTTTATTGCAAACCTCTGAGCAATTAATTGCAAAACTCTCAGTAATGAAATCAGCAAATTGTAGATGAAGCTCAAGGAAAAAAGTTACTGCCATAGAAGAAGAAACAGAAGCTACAGAACTCTTAACCCGCTTAATAGTTCAAAATGGAGACAAAGATCGAAATTTATTTATTTACGTCTCTAATTTTATCACGTATAATGGAGACAAAACTTCCACTATTTATTAGTAATAAAAAGCAACTTAGTTTATATTTGGTTTTTAGAATAAACTTATTTTCAATATGATTGACACTTTAACTTTAAAAGAAGGAGATATTGAGACTACTGCATTTGATAATAGCAATTTTACTAGAGTATTACACGATGGAGAATGGTGGTACGTAATAACAGAAGTAGTAGCTTTTCTGACAGGTAGTAAGAACCCATCTGACTATCTAAAAAAGATAAAAAGCAGAGATATAGGGCTTTCTGAAGGATGGGGACAATTTGTGTGCGCCAAGAAGCGTGTAAGGAACAGTTGGTGAAAATCCAACACGGGTAAAGCTTAGCCAGCAGCCTGGAACAGACCATTATATTGCGTAAGGTAACGAGCGTGGTAAAGCTAATGGAATGGACAATATAGGGTGCAATGAAAGTGAAGGTATTGAGTCCCGTAATTCCCGCGTCATGGGGGTTGACACCTTATTTTTGGTGGAAGACAGCATGGGTAATAACGCTAAGGCAAGATATTACTCACCCCATCGGGATCGAAGGCCGCGTCATGTGTTGAGATGGACCTTACGTGAACTTGGGAGATCCTTTGTATTCCTGTAAGGGTACTCTAGAACAAGCCAATAAAGGCGAGGAATGGAGAATGATACAAAGGAAGTCGGACTGACTGATAGTACTCAGAGTGTGGGAAAGCCACATACAAGGGGAAGCGGTCAGCAATATAGTAACTGGTATAGGGATTGCTATATCAATACAACAGAGATTGGAGGAATATGCAAGGAAAACTAAACCAGATAGCAGAAAGGGCTAAGCAAGATAAGCGAGTAAAATTTACATCGCTAGTTCATTTGATTAATGAAGAGAATCTTGCAGAGTGTTACAAGGAACTAAAACGCAACAAGGCTTGTGGTATAGATCGTGTGACAGTGGAAGCTTATGGAGAAAATCTAGAAGAGAAACTTAAAACACTAGTGGATAGTATGAAGAGAAAGCAATATCAACCGCAACCAGTGAAAAAGGTATACATACCCAAAGCTGGGAGCAAAGAGAAGCGCGGACTCGGAATACCGTCAACTGAAGATAAGTTGGTACAGATAATGCTAAAGAAGATATTAGAAAATATTTATGAAGCAAACTTTATGGACAATTCGTATGGATTTCGACCAGGAAGAAATTGTCATCAGGCGATAAACGCTCTAGATAAAGCAGTTATGCACAAACCAATTAACTATATTGTAGAAGTGGATATCAAGAAGTTCTTTGATAATGTTCAACATAAATGGCTAATGAATTGCCTAAGGGAACGAATAGCTGACCCAAATTTATTGTGGTTAATAAAACGATTTCTAAAGGCAGGAATAGTTGAAGTTGGATGTTATAAAGCAACCGATCAAGGCACACCACAAGGTGGTATAGTAAGCCCTGTATTAGCTAATATATACTTACACTATGTGCTGGACTTATGGTTTGAAAAGAAATTTAAGCCAAAAGCCAGAGGATATATACAGCTAATAAGGTTTTGCGACGATTTTGTAGTTGGCTGCGAGATGGAAGAAGACGCAAAAGAATTTCTAGAATTACTAAAACAAAGACTAAGTAAATTTGGGTTGGAAATAGCTGAAAATAAAACAAAAATAGTAAAGTTTGGTAAGAAAGAATGGTATCAAGCAGAAAGAGAGAAACGTAGGACGGCTAGCTTCAACTTTCTAGGATTTACACATTATTGTGGAAAAAGTCGTAATGGTAAACTTATGATGAAGCAGAAAACTTCAAAAATAAGCCTAGCCAGAAAGATTAAAGAAATCAAAGAGTGGTTGAAGATGGTACGAAGTCGTATCTGTCTCAAAGATTGGTGGCAGAAACTTAAAGCCAAACTAACAGGACACTATAGCTACTTCGGGGTTAGCGGAAATTATCGGTGTTTGATTCAATTCTATCGACCGGTAACAAAGCTAGCATTTAAGTGGATAAACCGACGTAGTCACAAGAAAAGTATGGATTGGGAACAGTTTACATACTATTTAAAAGTAAATCCACTACCAAAGCCAAAGATATATGCTTCTTTGTACACAGGAGCACTAGTGTGAACGCTGTATTGTGGAGCCGTGTGCGGGAAATCCGCAAGCACGGTTCTTTTGGGGGGACTATGATTAAGAGACCAAATCGCTGGTTTTCAAGGTCATGAGTCTCTACCAGACCACCCCCCTTGAAATTAAAACAAAAGGTGGTAAACAGAATGTTAATTGTACAAATGTTGAGGGGTTGTTTCGTATTTTGCAGTCTATTCCTTCCAAAAGAGTTGAACAATTTAAACGTTGGCTTGCAAAAGTCGGGTATGAAAGGCTACAAGAATATGAAAACCCTGAGCTTGCACTCAAACGGATCTATGCCGATTATGCTGCAAAAGGGTACCCTCAGGAATGGATACAAAAGAGAATAGAATCGATAGCTGTCAGAAATCAACTAACAAAAGAATGGGGTAACAGAAATATATCTGACCACAATAATAAGTATATTGAAGGTAGGGAATACGCAATATTGACAGACGTAATTTCTGAGGGAACGTTTGGAGTAAAAACAAAGCATCATAAGGAAATAAAAGGCTTGAGGAAACAACCACTAAGAGACCATATGACACCGAATTTTTAACATGCTAGGAGAACAGGCTACCATTGATGAGATAAAGGATACAGGGCTATAATAAAAATTTAGAAGCGGCAAAGGAAGGAGGTAAGAACGCAGGCACAGCAAGAGAAGCATTTGAAAAAGCGAGGGGTGTGAAAGTCGTTTCTTCAGATAACTTTTTAAAGAGGATTAAAGATTAAAGTTCTCACTATGAGAAACCTCTGAGTTTTATGGTTTAAAACGTTTTAGAAGGCTATTATAGCGTTATTGATGGTTTAGATAGGTTTTGTATGTTTTTACCAAAAACTCATGTAATCTTTTCTCAGCTCAAGTAAAAAGTTGTTTCCAAAATGGAAAGGACTCAAATAGCGAAGATTTCTGTTGTAAAAGACATAATGCTCTTTTTAATTTCTTAGCTGTCTTAAAATTATTTTAACTTTTTTTCAGAAAATCCCGGAAAAAGTAGTCGGTATATATTAGTATAAGGGCATTGAGTGTAGATGTACTTCAAACACAAAAATCGGCAAACAAAAAGATTGAAGAAAGCAAAAGAAGTTTAGGCTTTTACGTAATTGAGAATTTGTATTTTTTTTAGATGAGGCAAAAACTGTATTTTAAAGCTAGATGCGACTTTAGAGTCAACCAAAGCTTAAAACTCAATTACACGAATTTTACTTTTTCCATTTTTACTTCTCGTCAACACAGTTAACGAACTACCACAGTAAAAGGGTTAATACGGTAACCATAATCTCTACGCGATAATCCCGGCCAACCAACTGTTTGAATCACATCATTACGTTCGATGTTTAGTCCTAACTTTTTAGCTAAGGTGGTTTTTATTGTCCTTTGAATTGTGTTTAATGGTTTTCTGATGTGATGTTCTGGATCTGCTTCTTGATCAAGATTTAGATGTTTTTCTATTTGAGTTATGCTAAGCAATGTGTGTTTTTCAGGAGGTAATTCTTTTTTACAATCATTCAAAAATTGTTCAAATAATATGCGAAAAACTTTCATACACGCTACAGCTTTCTTATTCATAATCTCTATATTGTTTACGTAAAGTGAGCCTTCTACCAATTGTAACTCTAGTAATTCTTTCTCTCTAGCAGGTTCAATTTGCTCAAGTGAAGTATGTAAAATTTGCATTGAAGTATTTGGTATTAACTCTGGTACTCCTCTTTGTACTGCTTCTTGAAATATTTCAATTAAAGTCCTACGCTGACAGAAAAGGTCAACCATTTCTACTATAGGCAAATCAAGAGGTATGTCTGGTATATTTTTTCTCAGTATTACTAATACGGTTGGATTGACTCTTAGCCTATCTATGGTTAAGAATGTTGGATTGGTGCAAAAATCAAGAACAATGAGATTTACAAATTCACCTTGGCCACCAATATAATAAACTCCTCTTTCCACCTTTTGCCACATGAAATGCGTATTACTTAGCTGACCTTCAAACCAATGCATGATTTTCTCTGGGTTTAAATATACAGATAAGCGATGAAATCTTTGCTTCTTGTAGGTGTTAGGCAAAATATCACGGTTGCAATTTTCACAAATTATATTATCGCATACTTCATCAAAATCCTCATCAATGAAAATCTCATTGTTACAGTATGGATCAACTATATTTGGCCAATCTAATTTATCTTGTCTATGAGAGCAGATAATATAGGCCCTCTCTTGCATCTTAATTAATTCAAGATTCGACAAATACTTTGCTGCTTTAATGTAGTTTTGATTTGGATTAACCCAAGAGCTACCAGAATTAAAAAGGTCAGAGATTTGCTCTTGGCAAGATTGTAAGACCATAAAATTGTTTCATGTATGCTTTAAAATCCTCTCTTTCCTTTTTATTCAACGGATGTTCAGAGTAGTAAATTGCTATGTACTCATCACTTCGCTTAAAAAATAATCCTATCTTTTTGCCTTGAAATATTATCTTCATCAATTCAATAGATTTTAGTATATCGCCAATAGAAGGGTGTAAAATATAAAGCTCAGATGCAATAGGATCATGTGGTATAACGGTTAAAGTAATGCAAGTGTTGCTATATTTAAAACGATTTGACTGAAATTTTAACTCAAAAGTGAATATATTTGAATCAGAGCCATCAACACAAACTTTAATGAATTTATATACTTGCTCTGCAAAGTTTTTATCCTGCGCGTTTACAAAAACACATTCAGAGCTAAAATAACGACTTGCAATGCTATTTGCTATCTCTGTAGCTTGATCAATATTTTTGGCAGTAAGATCTACTTGAGTACCATTAACTAGAAAATCCAAAATCATCCAATCTGGCTTATGACCATGAATAACCTTATTTGAGTTTAGTAGTAAATCTATACCACTAGCTCTACGAACTAATACATATAAACGATTTTGATGGTAGAAGAAACCTTGTAATTGATTTTCAAAACCGTCATTGCGTTTAATGTCGTCTTCTTTCAGTATCTGCACTATGGTTTCCTGAGAGATGAAGTCTTTAAATGGAACATTTGGTTGTCGTGGTGTCTTTTGAAGAGCAAATGATACAGAACCTTTTCTTTGTATTTTTTCAAAGTGATAGACAGACTTTAAAAGGTTGTGATCTACATGAAACAATAGAAATAACAAAGACTTTTTGTCGTATTTATTGTTACCTTTTAGAAGGTAGGATTTCATGAGTTCGTCAGTCAATGCAGATCTTGCAATTTCACTGACAGTAGCTTCAAGCTTTGCACGTTCAAAACAGCTAATCAGATAATAAATAACTAGAGAGTCTAAATGTTTAGCAATCACTTTACGTTTATATTGTATGGATGTGTTATCGTAGTCTTGATCATCAAAGAGTTGACCATTTAGCTTGTCTTTAAAGCAGTGTTGAAAGATAACACTTAACTGCCTACCAGAAAGTGAATTCATCCAGGAATGACGGACTTCTGTATCGTGAAAACGCTCAAGTAAGTAGTTATAGCACTTCTCATAATAATCCGAACAGATCATAGAAAGGCAGAATCAACAGCATGACGAAAAGACTTGAATAGAGGAATGTTTTTCCTGACTCTGTTTTTTATAGCAAACCAATGATGTTCAATTTTGTTAAAATCTGGAGAATACGGTGGCAGATACAAAATTTCTGCACCAATCCCTTTAGCAAGCTTAATGATCTTATCAGACTTATGAAAAGTAGCATTGTCAAGAATGACAGTTTGTCCAGGTTCCAAGGTCGGTATCAAAAATTGCTCAAACCATCCATTAAAAATATCCATATTACAGTGGCCTTCAAAGGTTAATGGAGCAACTATTTTTCTTTCACTTAAAGCTGCAATCATACTGATTCGTTGAGTTTTCTTCCCAGATTTTAGGGCATAAAACCGCTGTCCCTTCTGACAATATCCATAGGGGTAGTCTTCAGTGTTGTCAATGCCAGACTCATCTATATACACTAAGTTTTTAGGTTCTTTTGTTGCTATAATTTTCAAGAATTTAGCACGTTTTTCTTCGCTTCTTTCCTTGTACCCATAGGTCTTTTTTTGCGTGTAAATCCAATTTTTTTCAGGGCTCGGTGGATAGTTTGGATACTAACGTTGCTCCAAAGTTTAGCCATTTCCAATAGAGTCTTTCCTCCGTTTTCTCTGGCAAATTTAGCAAAGGCATCCCAGTCGGTAATTTTGTGATTGTAACCTCCATTTCCAAGTTTTTTTGATTGAAAGTCACCTGTTTCTTTTCTTCTTTGCTGCCACTCCCACAAAGTAGTTCGTCCAATTTTAAATCTTGCTGCCACTGTTTCTCTGCTTTCTCCCTCGTCTAGAGCTTCCATTGCTTTTTTCCTTAAGTCATAACTATATGCTGCTGGCATACCTACCTTCACTACTACAAATCCTTATTTTACCTTATTTGGACTATTATGAAAAGTACTATAACTGGTACTTCTAAATCATCTTCCCAGAATTTACGGCTTGGGTAAACGTTCATAAGAAATTAGCTAAGCTACGTTAGCATAATAGATTAATTACATTGTTAAGATAGAAATCTGAAAGTCTTGACCAATAATTATACAATGCTTGTTTACTGATTTTTAACCAAATTTTTTCTAAAAAGTTTATTTAAGAAGAAGATTTTTTGGACAAAAATTTTTCAAATCCTGAATATATATTATATAGGTATTTTACATTCCAGCAAAACAAATTCTGAATATAAATGTCAATTTTAACGCTCGACCTCGGCAAACAAACAGGCTGGGCAATTTTTACAGATGGAGTAATTCAAAGTGGCAGTGAAAACTTTCATGGTAGCCGTTTCAGCGGAGGTGGCATGCATTTTTTGAGTTTTCGCAATTGGCTTAATTCCTTGAAAGACATTTCTGCGGTGTACTTTGAGGAAGTAAGACGACACCTTGGAACTGATGCTGCGCATTGTTATGGTGGTTTTCTTGCCGTTCTCTCTGCTTGGTGTGAAGAACATCACGTGCCGTATAAAGGTGTGCCTGTGAAGACGATAAAGCGCTTTATAACAGGCAAAGGCAATGCAAGTAAGAGTGAAGTTATTGAAGCTGTAAAGGAAAAAGGTTTTTCACCTCGAGATGATAACGAAGCAGATGCTTTGGCATTGATGTTTTACGTTAATAATTTTAGTAAAGATTTTAATATGCTAGATAGCACATAGGAAGTGGGTCCTTTCGGCCAGGCTGGCGGGTTTGCTGGGTTTGACCCCAGGCCTTCTTTAGCGTCAGAGATATTTTAAATATTAACTTTTTAATTATTAAGAATTTAAATTATATGAACTTAGCAATCCACTACTATCCTATTGAAAATCTTGTTGAATATGAGCGTAACCCTCGTAAGAATGACGATGTAGTAAACAGGATGTGTGCTTCAATTCGGGAATTCGGTTTTCGTATTCCAATAGTTGCAAAAAGCGATGGGACTGTGGTTGATGGTCATTTAAGGCTTAAAGCAGCAAGAAAACTGGGTATGGAGAGTATTCCAGTGGTGCTCAGTGATAACTTAAGTGATGGACAAACCAAAGCTTTTCGGTTACTGGCAAATCAATCAGCTAACTGGGCAAAGTGGGATGATGATCTTTTAAAGGTAGAAATTCAAGAATTAGAAGATTTGCAGTTTGACCTTAAAATGACTGGATTTGAGCTAGAAAAAGTTCAACATTTCCTTGATGACTTAGATGGTGAAAAAGAAGATTTTTCTGACTTGGTTGGTGATGAAAAAAGGGTAGAAATAACAAAACCAGGGGATTTATGGATTTTAGGTGATCATCGAATCTATTGTGGTGATAGCTCTGTAGTTGAATCATATAAAGCGCTGTTAGATGATAAAATGGCAGATATTACCGTGTGTGATCCTCCGTATAACGTAGCATATGGTAGTAGTCAAGAGAGAGAAGACAAAAAAATATTAAACGATAATCAAGGTGAAAAATACGAACTTTTTCTGTATGACATCTGTTCCAATATTTTAGCATACACGAAAGGGGCAATTTACATCTGCATATCATCATCAGAGCTTTCGACCTTGCAAAAAGCATTTGAAGAAGCAGGTGGTCGTTGGTCAACATTTATCATTTGGGCAAAGAATCATTTTACACTGGGGAGATCTGATTATCAAAGACAATACGAAACAATACTCTACGGTTGGAAAAACGGCAATAAACGTGAGTGGCATGGGGGACGTAATCAAAGTGATCTCTGGTTTTATGATAAGCCAACGCACAACTCACTGCATCCAACGATGAAGCCAGTAGAGCTAATGGAAAGAGCAATAGTAAACAGCAGTAGACCAGGAGACATAGTACTTGATCCATTTAGCGGCTCTGGAAGTACGTTGATTGCATGCGAGAGAACAGGAAGAATCTGCAGAACAATAGAGCTAGATCCCAGGTTTGTAGATGTAACGATAAAGCGTTGGCAGGTATACAAAGGCAGAGAAGCTATTCTATCCAGCTCAGGCAAGACTTTTGCACAAATTCAAGAAGAAAAACAGTAAAAAAAGGGGAAAAAGTGGAAAAAATCACGCAGACGGAATGGGCAAGAGAACTGGGAGTTTCAAAGCAATACGTCTGTTATTTAGTAAAGAAAGGAATCGTTGAATTGGAGGATGGTTTGATCAATAGAGAACAAGCAAATGAAGCAGTAGCAGCAATAAGAGATCCAAGCCAGCCACTGAGGAGAAAAGGTGGAGAAATTGAGGAAAAAAGGGGAAACACCAGTGAGCTCTCTACCATGCTGCTAAAAACCCGGATAAAAAATGAAATGGAGCGGGGAAAACTGCTGGAGGCAAAGGCAAAAGCCGAAATTGGTGAACTTATCTCAGTAGAAGAAGTAAAGACAGAAGCATTTAACGTGGCAAGAGTTGTGAGAAATAATCTGCTTAATATCCCAGACAGAGTATCAGCATTACTAGCATCGATAAATGACACAGAGAAGATCCATGAGACACTGACTGAGGAAATCAGAACTGCGTTGGAGGAGTTAGTATTTCAATGATGACATACAATTTAAAATTATTAAGGAATCGTTTTATCGCCTTAGTGAGCCTAATTCACATATTAGTTGCAATAATGATTTTAAGTAAAGCATCAGCAGATACTTATTGCAGGCAAAAAGTGCCTTTTACTTTGAGTGGCATAGAAGTGCAACAATTGCAGCAAATAGCATTATGATATATAGCAGTAGCTTTTATACAGGGTTAAAGCCAGATCCACCACTTAAAGTATCAGAGTGGGCAGATAAGAACCGTCAACTTTCAACGATAGCATCATCAGAGCCAGGGAAATGGAGAACAAAGAGGACGCCGTACCTTAAGGAGATAATGGATTCACTATCTTCATCTTCACCGACTGAAAAAGTGGTATTCATGAAAGGAGCACAGATTGGCGGAACAGAAGCTGGGAACAACTGGATAGGGTACGTTATCGATCAAACACCAGGGCCAATGCTAGTAGTACAGCCGACAGTAGAAATGGGCAAGCGTTGGTCCAAGGGAAGATTTGCGCCACTGATTGAAGATACGCCATGTTTAAGGAGTAAAATAAAAGACCCAAGGTCGAGAGATTCAGGGAATACTGTGCAGAGCAAAGAGTTTCCTGGAGGAACGGTAGTAGTAACAGGTGCCAACAGTCCAGTGGGTCTGCGCTCTATGCCGGTAAGATATCTTTTTTTAGATGAAGTTGATGCGTATCCAGGAGATTCAGGAGGAGAAGGAGATCCAGTTTTGCTCAGCATAGCTCGAACTAATACATTTACGCGGAGAAAAATATTCTTGGTGTCAACGCCAACGGTACATGGAATAAGCAGAATAGAGAAGGAATTTGAGAGTTCAGACAAACGATACTTTTTTGTACCTTGTCCACATTGTGATCACTATCAGGTGCTGAAATGGCCACAAATAAAGTGGAAGGATAAAAATCCAAATACAGCGCACTACGTGTGTATAGAATGTAGCGGCAAAATAGAAAACCATCAGAAAACAGAGATGCTAGCTAGAGGTGAATGGAGGCCTACTAATCCAATAAAAGGTGAAAAAAAAGGGTTTCATTTATCGAGTTTGTATAGCCCAGTAGGCTGGTATAGCTGGAAACAAGCAGTGGAAGATTATCTGCATGCAAAGGAAAATGAGCAATTACTGAAAGTTTGGATAAATACCACGCTCGGAGAAACCTGGGTAGATAAAGGAGAAGTACCAGACTGGAAGCAACTATTTGAGCGTCGAGAAAATTTTCCGATAGGCATGGTGCCAAAAAGTGGAAAAATAGTATTGACGGCAGGGGTTGATGTACAAAAAGACCGCTTAGAAGTAGAAGTAGTAGCATGGGGAAGAAACCGAGAAAGTTGGTCAATAGACTACCAGGTATTAGAAGGTGATACTGGAAGTGGAGAAGTATGGAGAAAACTTTCAGAGCTTTTGAATCATCATTTTATCGGTGAAAATGGACTTGAATACATGATAAGTATGATGGCAGTTGATGCAGGGTATGCAACACAAGAAGTATACAATTGGGTAAGAAGTCATCAAGGCTCTGGGAGAGTAATGGCAGTAAAAGGAGCAAACAAAGCGCTAGTGCCACTGAGCAGCCCAAGTAGAGTTGATGTAACAGTTAGCGGACAAAAGCTAAAGAGAGGAATGAAGCTGTGGCCAGTTGGAGTATCGATATTAAAGTCCGAGCTTTTCCAATTACTTAATGTTTTAACAGAAGGGGCGCCGGGGTATTGTCATTTTCCCGAGTATCCACCTGAATATTTTAAGCAACTAACTGCAGAACAACTAATTACCAAGGTAGTAAAAGGGTATACCAAACAAGAGTGGCAAAAGATAAGAGATCGAAATGAAGTACTCGATTGCAGAGTTTATGCCAGAGCTGCGTCTATTGCCCTGGGGATTGATCGTTGGCCAGAGAGTAAATGGGAAAGTTTAATGGGTGAAAAGGCTAAAAAGGCAAAAAAAGTAAGAAAAAGCAAGTGGTTACAAGATGTATAGTGAAGAATATTTAACTCAAGTTGAGAAAGCAATTCAAAAACTGCAAAGCGGAGAAAGAGTAGTATCGATTGCGTATGGTGATCATGTGGTTAGGTACGCAGAAATTCAGATAAATGACTTATTGAGCTTAAGACAACGCATTAAAGCTGAACTAAAAGTAGCAGGTGTGAAGAGAAAAATTGTTATTTCAACGAATAAAGGAGTGGTATGAGAAGTTGCATGGTAGAAAATGGATACCCAGATTTTCTAGAGCATTTGAGATATATGATAGCTACTGCTACGCCAGGAATGCTTGTAAATGTAGTGGTAGACCTCTCACATTGGGAGACGAACGTGGATTTTAAATTAGCAAAAGAAGATGGAATATTGGGAGTTATTCATAAAGCAACGCAGGGGTTAAAGTACATAGATCCAACATACGTGGAAAGAAAAAAAGCTGCTGAGGAAGAAGGAATTCTCTGGGGAGCATACCATTTTGGAGTAGGAGAAAACGGAAAAGACCAAGCTGAGCATTTTTTAGAAACAGTTGGTGATACTTCTGAAGTATTGCTAGCTCTTGATATAGAAGAAAATAAAGATGGAGAAAGTATAACGCCAAAACAAGCTGAAGACTTTGTTAATAGGGTTTATTTAGTAACCGGACGTTTGCCGTTAATTTATGGAAATGCGTATTTTCTCAAAGATTTTGCTACCCCAACTTTAACTGAATGTCCACTATGGCTAGCAAAATGGGGAGCAGAGCCAACATTACCGATAGGCTGGAAAAACTGGACTTTATGGCAATATACCGATGGTCAAACAGGTCCTAAACCAAATTCAGTAGAAGGGATAGGACCATGTGATCGAAATAAATTCAATGGGACGTTGGAAGAACTGAAAGATTTTTGGATATCATGATGTTATTGAAATCATTCAAACAATTATTCCACAAATCACCAAAACCAAAAAGCTCAGCCTGGGACGCTGCAGGATCAGGAAGAAGAGTGATGTATTGGCAAGGAGAATCAGGAAGCATAAATAATTTGCTGTCTCAAAGCCTTGAGCACTTGCGTAGTCGATCTCGAGACATGGTAAGAAAGAACTCCTATGCAGCAAACATCATCGATACGATAGTGAGTAACTCTGTTGGAACAGGAATAAAACCGCAGTCAAAAGCAAGAGATGCAGAATTTCGAAAGAAAGTACAAGAGTTATGGCTGAGATGGACGGATGAAGCAGACAGTAGCGGAATGAGTGATTTTTATGGGTTACAAGCTCTAGTATGCAGAAGTATGATAGAAGGAGGGGAATGTTTTGTAAGACTACGAACAAGAAAACGAGAAGATGGTCTTTGTGTACCGTTGCAACTGCAAGTACTGGAATCAGAGCATTTAGACAATAAGAGCAATCAAACTTTAGCAAATGGTAATGTAATAAGAAACGGCATTGAGTTTAACAGGCTTGGGCAAAGAGAAGCGTATTACCTTTTTCGAGAACATCCAGGAGAAGGATCATTCGGTGAATCAGTGAGAGTGCCAGCAAACGATGTTTTACATATTTATAAACCACTTAGACCTGGGCAAATAAGAGGAATACCGTGGCTTTCTACAGTACTACTCAAACTCTACGAACTTGATCAATATGACGATGCGGAATTAGTGAGAAAGAAGACAGCAGCGATGTTTGCAGGGTTTATTACGAGACTTGATCCTGAAGCAAACATCATGGGAGAAGGAGAGAGTAATGAACAAGGGGTAGCATTATCTGGTCTTGAACCTGGAACAATGCAACTTTTAGACCCAGGAGAAGATATAAAATTTTCGGAACCATCTGATGTTGGAGGAAGTTATGAAGCATTTATGAAACAGCAGCTCAGAGCAATAGCAGTAGGCATGGGGATAACGTATGAGCAGCTAACAGGGGATTTAACGGGTGTCAATTATTCATCAATCCGAGCAGGGTTAATAGAGTTTCGCCGGAGGTGCGCGATGTTACAACATAATGTGTTAGTATTCCAGTTTTGCCGGCCAGTATGGAATAGATGGATAGAGTTAGCCCTACTTTCCGGAGAACTAGATATAGGCGAAGAATGGACGAAAAAAGAGGTAAAATGGATACCACAAGGATTTGATTGGGTGGATCCGCTGAAAGACCAGCAAGCACAGCAAATGGCGGTAAGAAATGGGTTTAAGAGCAGGTCAGAAGTAGTATCAGAGCTAGGTTACGATATAGAAGAAATCGACCAAGAAATTGCTGAGGACCAAAGACGTGCTAGTTCACTCAACTTAAGCTTCGACAGCGATGTCAGTAGTGTTGATTCTAATGTGGAAATGATATGAAACAACAAATAAACAAACCAATGATGGTAGAGCCAAGAAGTTTTGAGTTACTGTCATTACAAGCAGGAAAGCAGCCAATTTTTAAAAACATAAAACATGCAGTAAAAAATAGTGAAAGGGGAATAAAAGTAATACCAATACATGGAATCTTGACGAAGAATTCAGAAGCTTTTGACGATATTTTGGGAATGACATCGTATGAGAAGATACGTGAAGAGATAGAAGAAGCTTTAATAGATGAAGAAGTAGAAACAATAATTTTGGACATAGACAGCCCCGGAGGAGAAGTAAACAGTTTATTCGACCTTTCTGACTTTATTTACGAAGCAAGAACAAAAAAGAGGATTGTGGCGATAGCAAATGATGATGCTTACTCTGCTGCGTACGCTATAGCTTCTAGCGCTGAAAAGGTGTATGTAAGCAGAACATCTGGGGTAGGAAGCATAGGAGTAATAGCAAGTCACATTGATCAAAGTGGATTCGATGAAAAGCAAGGTATTAAGTACACAACTGTTTTTGCTGGAAGTCGAAAAAACGATTTAAATCCGCATGAGCCGATAACGTCTGAAAGTCTGGAAAGCTTGCAAGGAGAGGTAAATCGCCTATATGAGATGTTTGTCCAGCTAATAGCAAGAAACCGAAATTTGTCCATGGAAAGAATCAAATCAACCGAAGCAGGGTTATATTTTGGAGAAAAAGCAATAGAGATAGGACTTGCTGATGGAATTACAATTTTTTCGGAGCTTAAATTTATTAACAAAAACAGGAGTATTACTATGACAGAACAAACTATAGCTAATTTTAAAGAACAAGCGATAAATTCCAAAGAGGATCTAATTGAGCAAGTTGGTTATGAAAAGTGCCGTGCTGAAGTTCATGAGATAGTACGTCTATGTAATTTATCAAAAATGCCGGAAAAAATAACAGAATTTATTGAGCAGAATGTAAATGCAAAACAAGCCCAAGAAATATTAATGTCGATACTGGCGGAGAGAACAATGAAGACAGAAATTTTAAGCACAATACCACAAAGTGCACCGGAAGACTTGATGATGGAAGTAGCAAGGAGTCGTGCAGTATAACAAAAGTAGAAAATAAAGGAGAAAATTTTATGAGTTGTATAACCGAACAAAATAACCTTATATGTTAAAAACAAGTCTTTATAGTTATATAAAGATATACAGAGAAGAGGAATCGAAAATAACCTTGACTACTAGAGTCGTCACCAAGCATGATTCTCCTCTCTGGTTTATTATACTGAAAGTTCCGAACAACTGGTTGAGCTTTTAGGCTCGTATATAAGGGTGGAAAATGCAGTATACGTTATTTTACGGAGGAATTATGGTTTCATCAAATATTGTTGCTGGCATTGATGTTAGCAAAGGTAAATTAGATATTCACATTCATCCACTTGGACATTATAAAATGTTTGAGAACAATGCACAAGCCATTGATAAAATTCTCGACTTTTTACATCTTTATAATGTAACTAAAGTTGGTCTTGAAGCTACTGGTGGATATGAAAAATTATGTGCTCATGTTTTACTTGCTAACGGTTTTGAAGTATTTGTTGTTCAACCCAGATGGGTGAGAGACTATGCTAAAAGTCTTGGTATTACTACTAAAACTGATAAAATAGATTGTAATATAATTTCCCGTTATATTGATAACTCGGATATGCGTGTTACCCCTTTAAAGGTTAGTAATATTGATTTTTTGAAACAAAAACTATCTCGTAGAAATCAGCTAGTAGAAATAGCAAAAATACAAAAAACTCAAGCTCATCAGATAACTGATACATATATTATTAAGCAAATAGAAGAACTTATTGTGCTTTTACAAAATCAAATTAAAGCTTTAGAAAATGAGATGATTGCATTTATTGATCAAAACCAAGAGCTTAAAAGAAAGTATATATCAATAACTAGTATACCAGGTGCAAGTAAAATCACAGCTATTACGATGATTTGTTATCTACCAGAACTAGGGACTCTCCGACATAAAGAAATATCTAGCCTTTCTGGAGTTGCACCATTTAATCGAGACAGTGGTTTCAGTAAAGGGAAAAGGTGCATTCAGGGCGGTAGATCGCAAATTAGAGCAGTTTTACATATGTGTATTCTTAGTGCGCGAGAATGGAATTCTTACATAAAAACTTTTTTTGATAGGTTATATAATCAGTATAAAAAACCATATAAAGTTGCTTCCACTGCTGCTATGAGAAAGTTACTTTTGCTTGCTAATTCTTTAGTAAGAGATGGTAGGACTTTTACTGAGCTATACCGTATGTAAATTAAAAAAACAGGTATACGAATATAGAAGCCTATTCATAGCTTTAATAAACTTAACAACAACTTAAATAGGAGGATCTATGCCTTGTATAACAGAACAAAATAATCTTAGTGACCTTCTAAAATATGAAGTATCAAACTTATATTCTAGAGAAGAAGTAACAGTTGCTAAAGGTCAAAATCTTAGCTTAGGTGCTGTAATTGCAGAAAAGGCTGAGGATAACTTGATTAGGACGCTAAATCCTACAGCAACGGACGGCACTCAAAACGCTATAGGTGTTATAGCTAGTGATATTAATGCTAAGGAAAACTTAAAAGCAGTAATTATAACACGTATTGCTTTACTTTCCGATCATGCAATTGTTTGGCCACCAGGTATAACCGAGGAGCAAAAAACTGTGGCAATAAAGCAACTTGAAACACGTGGAATTATTGTTAGAAAAGGAGTTTAGTATGCAAAATTCATTAATCTTTTCCAATTCCTGCTTGTACAGGTTTTATAAGTCACAAGCATTTTGAAAAACAAACTAATAGATTAATATTATTTATATTTCTCGTTGTTTTTTTTGTTGACTTTTAACACAACTGCTTGGTGATCTTCTGAAATACGAAGTTTCTAATCTATATTCAAGAGATCAAATAACAGTGGCAAAGGGGCAAAACCTTAAGCTTGGTACAGTTGTTGGTTGTGATACTAAAGACGGTCTAATTAAGTCCTTAAATCCAACAGCTACAGACGGCACGCAAACAGCAATAGGTGTAATAACAAGTGATGTAAACGCAACGGAAACCACCAAAGCAGTAATCATTACTCGTATAGCAATGCTAGCTGATCATGCAGTGGTGTGGCCAGCAAATATCACTGAAGAGCAGAAAGCTGCAGCAATAAAGCAACTTGAAGCACGAGGAATCATTATCCGCAAGGGAGTTTAACTTAAATTAAAAAGGGAGAAAAAAATGCAAAATCCATTTACAAATTCAGCATTTAGTATGACGGCACTGACTAATGCGATAAATATATTGCCGATAAATTATGGACGTGTTGAAAATTTAAATTTGTTTCCAAGTAGGTCAGTAAGATTTAGACATATTACCATAGAAGAACACAACGGAGTATTGAGTTTATTACCAACGCAAGTACCCGGAGCGCCAGCAACAGTAGGAAAAAGAGGAAAACGGAAAATAAGAACGTTTACCATTCCACATATTCCTCATGATGATGTAGTGTTACCAGAGGAAGTACAGGGAATAAGGGCATTTGGGTCAGAAAGTGAACTTAAAGCGCTGGCAGATGTAATAACTGATCATTTGCAGCTAATGAGAAACAAACACGCAATAACATTAGAGCATTTGCGAATGGGAGCGCTAAAGGGAATTATTCTTGATGCAGATGGGTCAGAGTTATTAAACCTTTACAACGAATTTGAAATTACACCGAAAGTAGTAAATTTTGCACTAGGAACTGCAACAACAGATGTAAAACGCAAGTGTCTGGAAGTATTGCGCCATGTTGAGGACAACTTAAGTGGTGAATATATGACCGGGATTCATGCCTTGGTAAGCCCTGAGTTTTTTGATGCACTAACTTCTCATACTAAAGTAAAAGAAGCATATGAAAGATGGCAAGAAGGAGCAGCGCTGAGAAACGACATGAGATCAGGGTTTACATTCTGTGGAATAACATTTGAGGAGTACAGAGGACAAGCAACTGATCCTGAAGGAACCGTAAGAAGATTTATAGAAAGAGATACCGGACACTGTTTTCCACTTGGTACAGCAAGCACATTTACAACATATTTTGCACCAGCAGATTTTAATGAAACAGTAAACACTCTTGGACAGCCACTATATGCAAAACAAGAGCCAAGGAGGTTTGATAGAGGGACCGATTTACATACACAGTCGAATCCTCTGCCAATGTGCCATCGTCCGGCAGTTTTGGTAAAAATTAGTTCTAGTTGATGAATATAGGGAGATTATTAGAAGATTGTTTTGAGCATTTAGGAGTGGAAGCCACATACTGTAATAAAAATAAGGAGGGTATTCGTAAAATAAAAGTGCTAATTAAACGTCCTGACACTACGTATTCTCTAGGTGCAGATGGAGCATTAACTCAGCAAATTGCCTCAATAGAGATACGCAGTGAGGACGTTACTTCCTTTAGCATAGGTGATTATATCAAGATTGAAAAAAGGTTCTACAAGATTTTTGAACCACCGTTAAAAGATTCTTCGAGTGAAATATGGAAAATTGAGGCAATAGAAAGTGTTTGATATTAAAATTAGTAACAATATTAATGAAATAATCTCCAATATTGAAAGAAAAGAGCAGAAAATAAAACTGGCAGCTATAAAAGCGCTGAACAAAACAGGAATATGGCTAAAATCGAAAGCAGCAAAAGAGATTAGTGAGGAAAAGAAAATAAACTTAAACGTGATAAGAAAGAGATTGAGAATTTTTAAGGCTAAGACAAGTAGGTTAGACGTATTAATGAGAGCAAATTTATATGATATTAGAGCATCAGAAGTTGGCAAAATGAAACAAACAAGAAAAGGAGCGAAAGTAGGAAAACATGAGTTTATAGGAGCGTTTACAGCAACAATGCCAAGAGGAAATAGTGGTGTTTTTAGGCGTGAAGGAAGAACAGCATTGCCAATACAAGAGGTAAAATTAGGACTGGAGCCAGAAGCATCAAAAATAATAAAGGGGCTAGTTAATTATGAAACAGAAGAGATATTTGAGAAATATTTTGAGCGTGAATTAGAACTAAAAGTATGATTTTAACTGAGTTGCAGAAAGCAATTTGCAGGATATTGAAGAAAGAAATATCAGCAATTCAAACTTGTGAGGTTTATCCAACAATAAGGAAAGAATTAGTAGCGCCAGCGTTATTTGTAGAGCTTGTGAGTTTAGAATCGGGAAAAGATCCTGGAACAGAGGAATTAGCGCTGAAAGCAAGGTTTGAGGCACGAATAGTAATTGATAGCACGATAGAAAATGCACCTATTATTGTCAGGTCACTAGCAGCAGAAGTAGCAAGAGTAGTAAATAAAAATACTTGGAACGTGGAAAATGTTTCAGCAGGTGAATTTATCTCAGGAGGAGGAGATGATTTTAGGCCGGAATTAGATGCATATCTAGTGTGGATGGTTGAATGGGTACACGAGCTACATACAGGTCAATCAATGTGGTCAGAAACTGGTATTATACCGCATATAATAAGCGTGGGAGAAAATGTTAGACCATAGTTTTGCAATTTCAGAGCTAAATAGAAAAGTAGCGAATATCATTCGTATAGGAGTTGTAAAAGAAATAGATTATGAAAAAGCAAAAGTAAGAGTGAAAATAGGAGAATTTATAACCGATTATTTGCCGTGGATAACGAGTAAAGCAGGAAAAGATAGAGATTGGTCTCCTCCAGATATCGATGAACAAGTTATGGTATTTTCTCCTCTTGGTGAACTATCATTAGGAGTGGTATTAGGAGGAATTTATCAGGAAAGATACCCTGCACCAGAGAATAAAAAAGAAATAAATAGTATAAAAATTCAAGATGGGACAAGATTACTATATGATAAAGAGAAGCATCATTTAGAGATTGAAGTAGTAGATAAAATAACGTTGAAAGTAGGAGAATCAAGCATAGAGATGACAAAAAAAGGAATAAAACTCAAAGGAAAAAGAATCGACTTAAACTGATATATGGGTAAAGCTGTTGTTTGTGGAGGAGATTATTGCAGTGGAATACCGGTTCATATTTGTATGAGCGGGAGCGAAGATGTGTTTGTAAATAGTAGATCTGTCTGTCGTAGGGGTGATATCTTGACTATAGGGGAGACACTAACGCAAGGGTCAAACAGCGTATTTGTGAATGGTATTGGTGTAGTGAGAACAGGAGACTTGGTATCGTGTGGTTTTAAAGTGATAGGTGTTAGCAAAAATGTATTTGTAGAATGAGAGGCATGAATGCTAGCACAGGAAAGGAATTAGAAGGAATAGAACATTTAAAGCAATCAATAGTTAATATTTTAACTACTCCTATTAATAGCAGAATAATGCGGAGAAATTATGGGTCGAGGTTGTTCGAATTAGTTGACAAGCCAGTAAATCGTGATTTTACACTAGAAATTTACGCAGCAACAGCGGAAGCTTTGGAAAAATGGGAAAAAAGATTCAAACTCGAAAAGGTAAAAATCACAGAGGTGAAAGAAGGGAAAGTCACTATTGCCCTGGAAGGGATATATACACCAAATGGAGAAAATATTCGCTTTGATGGAGTTGTGGTATAAAGATGGAGCAGCCTAACATTATTGAGCCACTGAACTTTGAAGAGATTTTTGCTCGGATGAAGGAAGAGTTAGTGAAGCGTGATGCAAGTTTTACAGCATTAGTAGAATCTGATCCAGCAATGAAGGTTCTGGAAGTAGCAGCCTGGAGAGAGCTTTTGCTGAGACAAAGAATAAATGAAGCGGTAAAAAGCAATTTACTCAAGTTTGCAATGGGAGAAGATCTTGATAATTTAGCTGAGTTTTATGGTGTAGAAAGGGAAAAGGGGGAAGATGACGAACGATTTAGAAAAAGAATTAAAGCAAAGATATTTGGCTGGAGCACAGGAGGAAATTATCGGTATTATGCATTATCAGCAGATACGAGAGTTAAAGATGCATTAGTAGAATCACCTGTACCAGGAAAAGTACAAGTTTCGATCTTATCAACACAATTATCCACAATTGGCATACCCCCAGAAGAATTACTAGAAATTGTCAGAAATCAGTTAAACAGGGAGGATGTGAGGATTTTAACAGATACAATAGAAGTGGTAAGTTGCAATATTATTGAAATAGATATCCACAGCAAAATTAGCATAAGTTCTATAACATCAGAGGAAGAAATTAAAAAGCAATTTATCGAAAAGTTTGAAGCAAGCAAAAAACTCGGATGGAGTATTACAAGATCATGGATTATAGCGAATTTGTTCGTAGAAGGAGTGGAAAACGTGGAATTAATAGAGCCAAGAGAGGATGTTGTGGTATTGGGGAATGAGTGTGCAGTGCTTGGCCACGTCAAGTTAGATAGGATTTAAAACGTATTTTTTTGTTTTGTGGAATCGTAAAAGTTTCACCAGTGAGGGGATTGCGTGCAATAAGTGGTTTAAGGTTTACTGGATAAAAATGACCAATGTTAGGGAGACGAAAAGATTCTCCTTCTCCTAGCTGTTGCAACTTATTTTTTAAGGTAGTAACAATATAGTCAAATATCAAAGAAGCATGTTCAGTATTTTTAATACCGAGAATATCTTTGTTTTTTATCAGTTCTGCAATGATCTCTTGCTTACTCATATGTTATCTAAATAAAAGAAAGTTAAAGCAATGTGAAAGAAAAGACAAATGAAAAGTTTATTACCGCCAAATGCAACAAAACAGGAAAAAGCGCTAGTAGAAGCAATCGATTATAAAGTTGATCCAAGCAGGATAAGAGGATTTAAGCTTAATCCTAAAGATGAAATACTACCGTGGATAATAGAAGAATATGGTTTAGAAGAGATACTGCGTTGGGCAAAAGAGAAAAGAAGAACGATAAAAGAAGGGGTAGAATTTCAGCGTTTAAGAGGAACACCAGCATCCCTGAAAATAGCATTAAAATGGGCAAATATAGAAGATATTACAATTATTGAAGAGCCACCCGGTAAACACTTTTTTGAGTTGCAGGTAGGGATAAAAGAGGTACCAAATGACTTCTTCGTAGATGCAGTAGTAGAGCTGGCAAAACTATCATTACCTGCAAGATCGAGGCTAATGAGGATTTTTAACGATTATTATAATGCGCAGAGATTTATATTGGATGAGAGTTTATTTGGAGATCTTCTTTCTGACTATTCAGGGGTAAAAATAGAAAAAGATGGACCAGTGTTATCATTTGGAAGAGTAAATTTTTTCAGGTCTAGTGGTCCAGTTATTAGGATTATAGAAAACTATCTACGCGATCATCATGAACGAGCTTTAAGCAATGATATATATCGCCTAGATGTAGCAATACTTGGAGAAACCGAGCCTCACACGAAGAATTATAACGGTATTTATGAAAGAAATCATCAGTGGAATAATTTAAAAACGTTATATCCTCTACCACAGAGCTTATTACCACCGATTAAATTTGCTAAAGCAGAGATAGTATTGTCAGGCAGTTGGAGATTAGGAGAAATAAACGCATGTTTTCCGGTTACGAGTGTAGAAGAATGTGGAGAAAAGTTCTATTTGAATGACCACAAACTATCTGAACAACTGTGGAATTTAAAATACAAGCCAATTTTAGAAAGGTTTAGCGTTACTCACCACTACAAGGTAGAAGATTTTACCAACCAAAAAGTTATAAAATATGGTTTAGCAAAGCACTATGTTCATTTTGAAAGCGAATTAAATTCAGAGCAAAAGGATTCAATACACGAGTTAGAAAAGCACATTTTAGTGTTTTATCCAGGAGTACTAACGTGGCACGAACATCGACATTTGAACAGAAGTTGGAAAAATAGCCAAGTAATATCTATAATAAGTTAAGCACTTATGTTTAAATCCTCATATATTATATTAATAACAGGTTAAAGTGTATGAAATAAAAAGAAAAAGACTTGCTTTTTCATGCCAAAACGCACATAACTTAAATAGTAGCAAGTAAACAAAAAAAATTGATCTTGCACTAAAGAGAGCCAAATTGGCGTATGTTTTTATAGTGAGGTATGTATGAAGTTCAGTGAGGAAAAGAGAGAAGCTTTTAATAAGTTATTTTATGAATTATTAGAGAACTCGTTTAAGAATATTAATGAAAAAGATGAAAAAGGGGAAACAGTATTGCACCATGCAGTAGAAATCTCTGATTACAAAACAGTAAGGTTATTAATAAAAAAAGGAGCAGAGGTAAATGCAAGAGACAAAAAGGGTTATACACCACTGCACTGCGCAGTATTTGCGAGAAGTTTAGAAAATGTAAAAGTACTGCTAAGGGAAGGAGCAGAAGTAAATGCCACTCAATATGTCAGTGGATGTACGCCATTGCACTCTGCATGCAAAATAGGAGGAGCAGGAGTTGAAATAATAAAAGAGCTAGTAAAGGCCGGAGCTGCAGTTAATCAACTGAATAAGTACGGTGCAACACCAATGTATTACATATGGGAAAGTGAAAAGTATCGTCTATGTGATAGCAAAGAGAGTGAAAAGGCTAGTAAATTTCTGAGAAAACAAGGAGGAATAACAAAAAGTAGAAAAGTGACATGCTATGAAATAGAGAGTTTAGTGGAAGAAATAGCATATATGTTAGATAGAAGCTATTTACCGGAGTTAAAAATAATAGAGATAGAAGAAATAAGGAAGAAAGATAAGTCACTAATAAAGGAAGAATGTAAAAATTTAGCAAGCAAGATAATGAGCCAAGTGAACGAAATGATAGATGAAGTGGTGAGAAGGAAGGCTTAAAGGAGGGACTTAATTTTAAAGAAAGGTGGGGTAGATTATGATAAAGCTTGGTAAGAAAGAGAAATTGCTATTAGAGAACTCATATAAAAATATTAAAGAGACGAAAATGGAACTGCATTATGCAGTAGACGCAAAAACAGTGAGATTATTAGTTGAAAAAGGAGCGAATGTGAATGCTAAAGATATAGAAGGATATACAGCACTGCATCTAGCGGTAACAGAGAAACGTCTAGAAATCGTGAGAGAATTGATAAAATCAGGAGCGAATGTAAATGCGGAAGAATATGAAAATAAATGCACTCCATTGCATCTTGCATGTATGGTGGGGAAAGTGGAAATAGTAAAAGAGTTAGTGGAAGCAGGAGCAGAAATAGAGCAAGCGGATAAATTTGGAATGACAGCGATGGATTATGCGAAAAACAGTAAAGAAGTAACTGAAGTATTGAAGAAAGAAATAGACAGAATTGAAAGGTTATTTGAACGGCAAAGTGGGAAATCTTCTATGAGAGGCTAAAAACATGGAGAAAGGAATAGAAAAGAAAGTAATGAATTTAGAGAAAAAAGCGTTGGTAGAGTTGAGGAGAATATGGAAGAAGGTATATGTGGAAGAAGCGCCTAGACACTCAAAGAAATATCTGATACCAAGATTAGCTTATAGAATGCAGGAGGAAGCGTATGGAGAAATGTCAAGAAAAGGTGCAAAAAGACTAGAATACCTAGCAGATCGGCTAGAGAAGGGAAAAAGAATAAGTAGCGATAAACTGCCAGCAGCGGGAACAGAGCTGATATTAGAAAGGGGTGAAGAAACGCATGCAATAATGGTAATGGATACAGGATTGATCTACAGAGAAGAATTTTATACGTCATTATCAGCAGTAGCCGGAAAAGTAATGGGAATGAGTTACAATGGACCTTTATTGTTCGGGATGCGTGATAAAAGTGGAAATTGAGGAGAGAGAATGCTAAAAGAGGTAAGGTGCGGAATATATACAAGAAAATCAAATGAGGATGGGCTAGAACAAAAGTTTAATAGCTTGGACGCGCAGCGAGTAGCATGTGAAAAGTATATAAAAAGCAGAGAAGGCTGGGTAGTATTGGCCAAAAGGTACGATGATGGAGGGTTCTCAGGAAAAAACTTAGAAAGACCAGCGATAAAGGAACTATTTGAAGATGTAAAGGCAGGAGAAGTAGACTGCGTGGTAGTATATACGCTGGATAGGTTATCAAGGGAAACAAAAGATAGTATAGAAGTGACATCATTTTTTAGAAGGCACCGAGTAAATTTTATAGCAGTAACACAAATATTTGACAATAATACGCCAATGGGAAAATTTGTACAAACGGTATTATCAGGAGCAGCACAACTAGAAAGAGAAATGATAGTAGAGAGAGTAAAAAATAAAATAGCAACATCAAAGGAGCAAGGGTTATGGATGGGTGGAACTTTGCCGCTAGGGTATGATGTGAAAGATAAAGAATTAATAATAAATGAGAAAGAAGCAAAGACAGTGAAGCATATATTTGAGAGGTATATGGAGCTGAAGTCAATGGCAGAATTGGCAAGAGAGTTAAATAGAGAAGGGCACAGAACAAAGAGATTTGAAGCAAAATCGGGAAAAGTGTATGGAGGAGAGATATTTAAAAAGGCAACGGTCAGGAGGATAATAACAAATCCTATATATATGGGAAAAACAAGACATTACGAGAAACAATATGAAGGAAAACATGAAGCAATAATAGAAGAAGAAAAATGGAAAAAAGCGCAAGAATTGATAAAGAATCAGCCATATAGAAAAGCAAAATATGAAGAAGCATTGCTAAAGGGAATAATAAAGTGCAAGAGCTGTAATGCAAATATGACACTAACGTATGCAAAAAAAGAGAATAAAAGGTATAGATATTACGTATGCAACAATCATTTAGTTGGAAAAAGCTGTGCGTCAAAGAGTCGGAATATAGTAGCAGGAGAAGTAGAAAAAGAAGTAATGAAGAGAGCAGAGCACCTATACAAAAATTGGCAAGAAAAAGCGGAAGAATGGAAAAATTTAAATTTCGGAGAACAGAAAGAAGCAGTGAAGAAATTAATAAAGGGAGTAACGGTAAAAGAAGATGGAATAGTAGTAAGTTCTGAATCAGGAGAGATATTTATAGCAATGAATTTAAAGAAGAAAGGAAACAAATGCACAGTAGTAGAGCCAGAAGGGAAAACAAATAATGCGCTACTCAAAGCTGTGGTGAGAGCCCATCTGTGGAAACGGCAACTAGAAGAAGGAAAATATAGAAGTGTGAAAGAGCTGAGCGTTAAAATTAATATAGGTACAAGACGCATACAACAAATTTTAAGGTTAAATTACTTAGCTCCAAAAATTAAAGAAGACATAGTAAATGGGAGACAACCAAGTAGTTTGAGGCTAGCTGATTTAAGGGAAATACCGATGCTGTGGAGTGAGCAGGTAGAAAAATTTTACAAATTAGCGTCTTAAATTACACACATTAAATATAACAAATTTTAATAGAGATTATGAAAAAGATAAGGAAAGCTATTGCTAAAAAATTCAAAAATTGGAAGGGAACCACTACTGCTGATATGGAGGCGCCGGCAGATGTTGAGGAAGTTAAAGTTGAAATAAAAAAGCAAACCAATACAGTTGATAAAGCTATAGAGACCGACACTCAATTATGTAATGAAAATAGTGAGATAGAACAACCAATATTTGAAAATAGCGAAGAAGCGCAAATAGAAAATACTGTAGAGCTAACTTCCGAACCGTGTTTTGATAGTAGATCTGGCAATACTGTAGACGAAAAATCATCAAAAAAGACAATTCAACCAATTGTAGCTGGTGTTGTTGGTGCAGTGTTATTAGTCTTACTATTACCCACAAATATAGATGTACTTATGAATAAAGTATTACAATATTAGAGTTTGCAAATATTGAGGGTATAAAAATGGCAAACGAGAGTAATGAATGGGCTAAAAATGAATTTGGAGATAAAAGATTGACCGAAAGATTAGTGAATATTGCTAATAGTGTGATAGGTTCACCTGAAAGCTCAATTAATGAGGCATGCGGAAGTTGGTCAGAAGCAAAAGCTGCATATCGTTTTTTTCAAAATGAGAACGTAAAAGAAGTTGATATTCTAGCTTCACACATTGATAAAACAGTTGAAAGAACAAAAGCTCATAAAAGAGTCCTTGTAATTCAAGATACAACTTATATTTCATACTCAAGTCATAAAAAAACAAGCGGATTGGGAAGTATTGCTGGGAAAGGAGGTAAAGGTACAGTAATGCATACAGCCCTTGCTGTTAGTACGGAAGGTTTGGTACTAGGAATATTGGATCAAAAGATTTACTCGAGGCCACCAATTTCTGAAGAAGAAAAAAGACTAAAGAGCCATCGTAGTAACGTTCATATTGAGGATAAAGAAAGTATGAAATGGCTAGAAAGCTTAAAGAAAACAAATAATATTATAGATCAGACCCAAACAGAGATTATAACTGTATGTGACAGAGAAGCAGATATACATGATTTTTTTGAACTTGCACATAATCTTAACTCGGCAATTTTAGTAAGAGCTCGTCACAACAGAAATGTAAATAAAAAATTTATGTATACCAGGAATAAGCAAAAATTATGGTCATTTATCCAAGGTCTTCCTTGCACTGGAAAAGTAGAAGTTGAAATCCCTGCTAGAGATGATAAGCAAAAAAGGACAGCATTTCTAGAAATTAGATTCGGAAAATTTATGATGAGTCCACATGAAAGCCACATAAAATGTAAAGAAGGTCACACAAAATATAAACCAGCAGCATTATTCAGTCTACAACTTTACGCAATTCATGTTGTTGAAAGAAATTCTCCTCCAGGAGCAAGTCCGCTAGAGTGGATGCTTTTAACAAATCTTTCGGTCAGTACTTTTGAAGAAGCTGTTGAAAAAATTAGTTGGTATTGTTTGAGATGGAAAATAGAGATATTGCATAAGATTTTAAAATCTGGTCTCAAAGTTGAGGAATGTAGACTTGGAACAGCAGAAAGATTAATGAGGTATTTAACAGTCATGAGCATTATTGCTTGGAGAATTTTCTTTATTACATCAATTGCAAGAACTAACCCAACATTACCATGTACTGGCTTATTAGCTGAGGAAGAATGGAAAGTTTTATATGTTAAAATACACAGAAAACCATGTCCAAGTATAGCCCCTACTATAAAAGAAGCCGTTTCGTGGATTGCTCAACTTGGAGGTCATTTAGCAAGAAAAAGCGACCCAAAACCAGGACCAATTACTCTTTGGAAAGGGTGGAGACGTCTCTTTGATCTAGCAGAAGGATGGAGACTTGCTCATGAACCACATATTTGTGGGTAATAGTAAGGTTATTAGTGGTTAGCGTTGCATTTTATGCCTTGAAAATCGATGCCACAGTAGCATTGGTTATGGGAATAGTTGGGTTATTTTGTGTAAGTTTTGCGCTGTATAATATCCAACACCAAGCTCGAGAAAGTAAAAAGTGTGGAGCAGCCTATTGTTGAGTCTCCTCTGAATACAACATAAAAGTGTATATTCAAAAAATCATAAGCATTGAAATAACTTTTTTAGAAATTATCTTAAGTTGTTAACTTAGTGGCACCATAAGATTTTGAGCATTCACGAAAAACACGAAAGGAAGGTAAAAGACATCCATCCCTTCTGCTTGACTGTAGAGCTTTTGTTAGCAAGTTCTTTCATGTTGGTTATCTCCTAAGTCAGGTTCATCTAGCTTCTTTGATACTGAATATGTAATGCCACCAGCAATAACTCCTATTACTAATGCAGCAGCTACAGCTATACCAATTAAAGCCAATATTGGTAATTCAATACCGGCAGCAAAAAGTCCACCACCTACTGCTAATGCAGCTATAACACCACAAACACAACCAACTTTTACCGCCTTACTAGTTATTTCTTTATCTCTTCCCGCTTTTGTAAGTGAATGCTCCAGATACTCACCTGGCTTTTGATTGAACATTTTCTTCCCCTTACAAAGATGTAGATATCGAACTATATATTTTTTATCACTCTGCTCAGCAAAATCTAAAGCAGTGAAGCCATCATTGTTTTTTAGATTAACATCAGCCTTTTTATCTACAAGGTATTTAACTATACCTAATTCACCATCTTGAGCAGCCAAATGCAAAGCAGTGATTCCTGTAAATTCTCCTTTAGGACATTTTAAATCAAACTTTTCGTCAACATTTGCGCCATTTTTTATCAGGAATTCAGCTATTTCTGTATCGTTATTAAAGATAGCCAAAGGTAAAGTAGTGATTCCTGTAAATTCTCCTTTAGGACATTTTAAATCAAACTTTTCGTTAACGTTTGCACCATTCCTTATCAGGAATTCAGCTATTTCTGTATTCTTATCAAAGATAGCTGAATGTAAAGCAGTGATTCCTGTAAATTCTCCTTTAGGACATTTTAAATCAAACTTTTCGTTAACGTTTGCGCCATTCCTTATCAGGAATTCAGCTATTTCTGTATTGTTATCAAAGATAGCCGAATGTAAAGCAGTGATCCCTATAAATTCTCCTTCAGGAGATTTTAAATCAAACTTTTCGTTAACTTTTGCGCCATTCCTTATCAGGAATTCAGCTATTTCTGTATTCTTATCAAAGATAGCTGAATGTAAAGCAGTGATTCCTGTAAATCCTCCTCCAGGAAATTTTAAATCAAACTTTTCTTTAACGTTTGCGCCATTTTTTATCAGCCATTCAGCTATTTCTGTATTCTTACCAAGGATAGCTGAATGTAAAGCAGTGAAGCCATTATTGCCTTTTGCATCAACCTTAGCCTGGTTTTTTAATAGAGTTGTTACTAGATCTTTACGGTTACTGTAAGCGGCTATATGCAATAGTGCAGCTTCTTGAACAAATTGATCACCAAATATGGTCATCGATACGTTGAAGATATGGTTTACATCAAAGCTCTTCTGCTCCCACCCCTTATGTATATCTCCATATCGTTCTAGTAATTTTACCTTTATCTGTCCAAGTATATCACCTTCATTTGCGTTTACTGCATTTAGTATCTCTTTCCACTGTTCGATTGTTAAATTCATAAGTACCTCCTATCCTTGCTTGAAATGATAATTTAATTATTACATACTTTAATAAGAAAGTCAAGACTAGCATATCTCTTTGTATATTCCATGTAAAGTTATTACTAACCACTTTAGTTCTAATTAATACAGAAAAATACTAAAAATTAGCGTTATAAAAATCTTGAATGTTTACTTGTTCAAAACACATAAAAATAGATCGTATATTTGTGAGAACAAGCCGCGTAAAAATAAGGTTATAAAAATAGCAGCTTGAAATTTTTGCAACAAAGTTAGGCAAATTGGTTCGCATATAAATGTGGTGAAAGTAGGCTAATATAGCTAGTTTTGTGGTATAGTAGAATTATTATAAAGAAAAGTTCGAACGGTACACTTGGTAGACCAATGCATCCCAAAACAAAAAGCTCTCACCGTCCTTGGTTTTAAGCATTAGAAATGGGTATGTTATTTAAGTTATTAATAATAGATTTCATTGAATGAATAATAATTTGCTTTGGAATAATAAAGGAAAATTGAGGCAAGTTTACAGCAAGTGCAATTAATTGACAAAAACTTGACATTTATTATTAATATGTTTATAATTAAATATTAATATTTTTTTTGAGTTAATCTTATGCATCGAATACAACAAACGAAATCAAAACAACTTTTGGATAACATTAGAGAGGGAAAGGAAGAAGAAGTCCGCGAGTCAATAATAGCTGGAGCTCATGTTAATGCAGTAGAAGAATATAAGTGGACTAATTTACATTGGGCTGCTGGACTGGGCTATAAAGATATAGTAACAGATCTATTAGAAAAAGGGGCTAAGGTTGATCAGAAAACACCTAATGGGGATACTGCTTTACTTTTAGCTGCTGAACAGGGCTATAAAGATATAGTAACAGCTCTATTAGAAAAAGGGGCTAATGTTGATCAGAAAACAGCTCGTGGATATACTGCTTTACTTTTTGCTGCTAAAAATGGCTATAAAGATATAGTAACAGCTCTATTAGAAAAAGGGGCTAAGGTTGATGAGAAAGCAGCTAATAGGTATACTGCTGGGTATACTGCTTTACTTTTTGCTGCTGAAAAGGGCTATAAAGATATAGTAACAGCTCTATTAGAAAAAGGGGCTAAGGTTGATGAGAAAACAGCTGATGGGTATACTGCTTTACTTTTAGCTGCTGAAAAGGGCTATGAAGATATAGTAACAGCTCTATTAGAAAAAGGGGCTAATGTTAATGCAGAAGATCGTAAAGGAAGGACTCCTTTACGCATTGCTGCTGAAAATGGTAGTACAAAGGTAGTAAAGCTTCTAATGAAAGCAGGAGCAGATTTTAATGCAAAAGATAGTTCTGGTTTGACTCTTTTGCACTATGCTGCTGAACAGGGCTATACAGATATAGTAAAACTTCTAATAGAAAAGGGGGTTGATGTCGATGTAGTTTGTGGTACGACTACCCCTTTGGATATGGCTATTACGTGGCATAGTACAGAAGCAGCGAAAGCTCTAATAAAAGCAGGAGCTAATATTGATATAAGAGATAATACTGAACCTAGTTTGCACATTGCTGTTTATATGGATAATGGAGAGATAGTAGAAGCTCTAATAAAAGCAGGAGCAGATGTTAATGCAGAAGATTTGTTTGGATATGTTGCTTTACAGCAGAGCGAATCTTCTACAGAAAGTTATAACCTAATAATAAATCATATAGCAAGACTAGAAGCTGCTGATTTATATGTAAGTGGAACAAATTTACGAGAAAAAAATGAGTTTGTAGACACTTCACACGAGAGGAGTAACAATTATTTGCAGCATCTTCGAAACTGTGAGAAAGAAGTCGAAAGGGTTAAAAGAGAAAATAAGCCACTACATGACTTTTTGAAAGAAAGTGATATTAATGAACTAATTAGTATGTGGGAAAGGAATGCAGACATACAGAGTCAGATTAATAATCACGATAACCTAAAAGAGCAATATCCAGAATATGCTTATATTTTAATTAATAAAGCTAATGAAGTGAAAAAAGAAATTTTCCTGCATAATCATAAACCAGTAATTGATTGTCTATCAACACATTATGAACGTGATTTTCAAACGATGACATTTGCTGGTATAGAGAACTTTTTTAAAGTTCATAGAGATGATTTTAAGCGAGAATTGGGAGGTGGGGGAATAACTCTGTTTACCTTTGTAGACTGCGAAGATATTACAGCAAGACATATTGTTCCTAAACTGACAGTACAAGGATTTGCAGAGGGCATAAGAAGTAATGCACTTTGTACAAATCTTGAGAGTCCAAATGCTGAACAAACTCAAGGAGCTAGTCAGTCTCTTAATTAAAGAGGGATACATGGAGGCCTGCTGCGAAAGCAAAATTGAAGTTTTTTTTAGGATTTAAAAAGTAACATGGTGTTTTTCACCTATACAAAGTACTTTGAAACGGTATTTTTTAAGGTAATTGCTATAAAAACATGGACTTTCCTTCTACAGCAGTTCTGAAGTTTTCACAGCAGACCAATGCATTCCAAAACGAACACTTCTCACGCTAGCTGGTTTTGGGCGCTGGAAATGGTTATATTATTTAAGCTTTTAGCAATATCTTATATTAAATTAATATCAATCTATTTAAGAAGGTTTCTTGTGTCTTAATCCTGTTTTTAAGTGGAAAATTATGATAAGCTAGGGGTATTAAATATTTTAGGAGTGTGGTATGTTGTCAGTTGAAGATATTGCAGTAGTAAAAATTGCTATTGAAATATGTAATAATCCGGAGCTAAAGAGGGAAATACTTTGTGCACCTGGGTCAGATTATGACATAAATAAAGGAAGTTACGAGTATGGTAGCAAGAAACAGTGGAATGAAATAGTAGAGAAAAAAGCAACAGTAATACTAGAAAATTTAGGTATAGCAAAGCAACTGCAGGGAAAAGTAATGGGCATTGTGTTCTCAGTTGGGATAAGAATGCTAACTTGGGCAGAATATCATGAAGGTACTCTTGGGTTTTCACGTGAATACAGTGTTAATTTTTTAAATAGTTCTTTTTTTACACAACAAGGGATAATCGATAATAAAAAGGCAGCAGAAGAGTTAATGAAGGACGAGAGCTTAAATATTAAGCAGAAATATAAGTTAGCTTGCCTTTATTGTCTTACAGATCATATTCCTGCTTTATACAGGCAAATAACGAAGGAGGAGTTTTATGATACTGAGAGACCTCAAAGGATCAGCCAATCAGAGTTAGTAAAATTTTGGTCTTATCATCTAATGGGTGAGATAGATAAACTCAAGGGAGAAAAAAGCCTAGATCAATATAGACTGGAAAAAGCCGTAGAGAGTGGAAGTAAAGCAGCGGTTGAATATTGCTTAGAGAAAACAAATTTAAGGAGGAAGAAGGATGCTATAGTAGATGCTGCAGTGGAAGCAGTTAGATGTAGAGTTAGAGCGGGGCCTTATACCGAAAAAGATTGGGTTGTTTTTCGAAATCAGAGATATAAAGATAGTAAGGAATCATGGGTGCCAAGTGATTACTATGTGGACATCTTGTCTTTTCTTTTATCAAAGATGGGAGAGGATCAACAGATAGAGTTTTTGAAGAAAGATATTAGAGGTGTTGATTATAAAAGAGAATCCTTTGGAGACCAAAAGCGTTCCAGAGTATTAGAATATTTTTTAAATTGGCCATACCAAGATTACTTTATGAAGACAGCAGGACTGGTGTTGGAATTTCTGCCAGAAAGGGATTACGCTGTTCTGTTACTAAGGATTTGTGACAAGATTGAGTCTAAAGAGGAACATTTAAAGTATGGTGAAGGGAAAAGCTACGATTATAGAGGGCTTTTAAGGGAATTTTGGTGCCAAAGTCCCGAGCGTTACAAGAGGTATGTTTTTAGTAATCAGGAAGTAGCTTATAAAACTGACAGAGTAGTTAGAGTTAAAGCAGGTGTAGGGTTATTAATTGAGTTACTTACCTTAAAAAATTTCACTTATGAAGATAGAGAAAATATTAAGCTGATTTTAGCCAGTGCAACCGGTAAAGAGAAAGAAAATATTCTCTCTTCTGAAGAGTGGAGAAAGATCTGTATTGGGCAGATGAAAGAAGAGAAATGGGAAACACTGAATGGGTTTGTACTAAACTGTTCTTTATCCAAAGAGGAGGAAGATAAGTTTAAGAGGGGATTGAGCTTTACAAAAGAAGCA